>APFE030682491.1:0-12477 GCA_000404065.3 Pinus taeda
CAAAAAAGGACGCTTTAAAAATTGTACAATAGAGCCAGATTTAGCGCCAGGTTGCTCATCACAATTACAAAAAAAATGCACTAAAATCTGGCGCTAAATCTGGCGCTAATCGCTGGTTTTGTTGTAGCAAGGAATTTACACATGGGATAAACTCATCATCGATTGGCATGGATCTACACCCGTGTGGAAGAATGGGCGCGACCTCAATCTTCACGATTTATGGGACGGGATATGGAATTCCATCACCGAGCAGCTAAATGGCAGTGCTATCCACCGATATGGAGTCAAAGATCAATTGTTATGGACTGTTTGTTTTTTTAAAAGACCTGTATCTGTCAAAGACATCTACTCACACATGGTTCACAATAGAATTCCATATCAGCCACCAATCTTTCCATACATTTATTGGAAGGCAAAATGTCCACCGAAGATCATACACTTTGCCTGGCTCGTATTCTACAACAAGAACTTATCATGGGACAATCTCAGGAAAAGATATTGGCACGGACCCAGCAGATGCACCATGTGTAAATCGGACGAAGAAACAAATCTCCACATGTTCATCAAATGCCCGATCATCCAGCAGACCTGGTATGTATTATCAAACATATTTGATTTTCAACTCACTGATTTTCTCTCTCCTAGTGCAGCCCTTATATGGTGGAGCAAACAGGCCGGGAATAGACGTTATCTCATCCTCATCCTGCTATGGAACGTATGGAAATGGAGGAATGCACACATATTCAAAGACTCCGTCATGCCCACATCATCCATTTATGACATCATAATGACTGACTGGCACATGTATTACGGTTCGGCATAACTCACTCAGCATCCCGGATCTCTATCTATGAACAGAATTTCCTTTTTCTGCAATTTTGAATGGACAATGATATGTTTTATCAAGTTCTTTAAAAATGGTTCTCCTGTCCTAGGATGCGGCTGCATATATGTCCCTTGTGATTGACAGAATCACATGCCATTTGTCATATGAAGTATACATTTGGACTACCAATTTTCCAGATCATACTATATGTAATTCTCATGAAGACAGTTATATTATCTTAATATAATCAAATCTCGCTTTTTTTCTCTGAAAAAAAATTCAAATTTCAATTAATTAAATAATATTAAAAATTCCCACTCATTTTCAATGTCAAATTCGATTTGTATAGCCTTAGTATTCAAAATTCTAATTGAGCTTGCATCGTCTAAATCGATGTCGCCTCAACCTTGGGGTGATAGGAAATTAATAAGGAGATGACTACCAACTACCACGGACGACACATGCCTCGCTATGAAGATGATATGGGCAACGGTTTATATTGTATGCATGACTATAAATAACAATGTCATGTATTAAGTTAATGATTGGTTTAGTGTATAGTTGTTAAAAATTTCTTTTATGGCCACATATTTCTGATGTATACATGACCATATATAAATAACAATGCCATGTACTAAGTCAATGATTGACTTAGTGTTATGTCGCGTTTTCAATCTTTAATCTTGCATTGATTGCATTTTAATTTTCTTCAAAATGTTTTAATCTTGCGATGATTGCATTTTAATTTTCTTCAAAATGTTGTACCTGTAAGCTTTAATTTTGCGACGATTTCCCTTTGCGAATTAAAAAAAAAAATGGTAAGCCTTTTTCTCAAATTCACAAAAAAAATGGTAGCCTTTTTCTCGCGAGCTTCTTGTTAGCTCTGCGGGCTCTTCCGATCTTGTATCTCGGCCTCAACTCTGATACCTTAGCTCTAATACGAATTTAATGGAAAGATGAAGAAAAAAACATAAAATAACGTAAAATTATTTTTCAATTTATAAAACTTCTCACATATACAACTATCTATAGAGGTGCAGCTCTTGGCTTTCTTGGCTCATATAATGACCCAATCACGTGTATATTATAAGGACCACACTAATTATGGAATCATCATAAACTTTAACTAGACTTGACTCACACTAAATTAGACTATTCTAAATATAGATTAAACTCGAACTAACTTACACTTACTCTCTATACATACGAAAGTAATTTACTATTTCCAAACATATCAACAAAAGAAAACACAAGTTTATACTTACAAGAACCTTGAATCGCTTCGTTCAAAAGATGCCTATACAATAATTATTACTCAATACATATTCATTTCCTTATATGGGCATATCAACAAAGATACATGGATGGAGTACTATCAATCCTATTACACACTATTTAATGTTGGGGTGGGTGGTATTTAGTGCCGCTACTGGTGATATAGAGACCATCATATTTGAATTGGTATAGAGCCTTATTATCCTTGCCGCGAGAGTGGATATACACATTGGATTTTTGTTTGACTTGCTATTAAACAACGGTTTGACCAAAAATTACACCAGAAAGTATAATGTTAACATTATAAAACCAAAAAACATTTATTTTTTTAATATTTTATTTTGTTTTTTTCAAATTGTGATTGGTTAATTTAGGTTGGTTATTTATTTTATGTACTATAAAACTTTGTAAAAATGTAAGAAGTTATGATGTCAATTTAATATACCTTCTTGACTTGAAAAGATTTGGCGTCTTCGATAGGGGATACCTATCTAGTGTTTTTGGGCGGCAACCTCCGATCAAAGTGCCATCTAGTCCAATGAAGTTTTATAGCCCAGAGCATTCTCCATGTAGTGGCTTGTGTGTGGCGAAGACGTATCTGGATGGCACAATGTTTGGATCTGGTAATTGCTTGAGCCCACGTTCGGGTTACAATTTGGGACAAAATTCCATAGGTGGAGATATGGTGGGGCAACCCTTTTGGCAGCAGAACAGGGGTGGTTCTCCTGTGCCAAGTCTAAAAATGAGGAGTCTAGGTCCAAGTTCACGAGCTCAAAATGTTTTTGTCTCTCCTCTTCATCCTTGAGCCGCTAGATTAGGGACCGAGTCTCCAACAAGTAGACAGGAAGAGGGAAGGCATCAACGTCTTCCATTGTCACTGTCGCCACAATCCTCTTCTACTTCTTCACCCTTCACCATCTCTGCCACATATTCAGGAATTCCACAAAGTCTTGGTGGTAAAGATAACCCCACAAGCCCTAGGCAGCTATAGAAAAAGGGGAAACTGTTGGGAAGAGGGACCTTCGGCCATGGGTATGTCGGTTTCAACAAGTAAGTATCCAAGTTCTATGCAGTTACTTATGGACCTTTTAACACTCTTTTTGAATATATAAGATACAATAGAATAGTAAACAAGCATGCTCTTTGACCTTTAGGGCGCTTTTCTTGTTGTTTCAATTCTACTATCCAGGTTTTTGTTGCCTTCCTGTCATGAAATGATATGCTAGGCAGATTGCTTTAGCCATTTGCTTAAATATTTCTTTGTAGCTAAGAAATCTTAAGGCGGCATACTCCTCTATTATGCTCTACTTTGTGCATAAAACTATAGTTTTTCCCCTCTTGGATATTTATTTGGTAAATAGACTATTGGTTGGGAATGGCTCCACAACTAATAGTTTATATTTTTTATGGTGGTGTTTGTCCAATTTTGCTTGATGAGAGTGACTTGGTCATTTGTATTAGAATCATAATATTTTGTTCAATTTGTAGATTGTTGTCTTGTTTCTTTCATTGTTGCTCATATTGTACCTACATTGTATTCATCCTTTAAAGATGCAGGCAAACAATTGCTGACAATATTCTTTCATTACATTCATACTCTATCTTATAGTGAGTGGAGAAATGTGTGCAATGAAAGAAGTTACACTTTTCTCTGATGACTCGAAGTCCAAGGAATGTGTAAAGCAACTAGCACAGGTTAGTTAATCAAATGCCTTTCATCTCGGGAATTGATTGTATGGTTATAGAAATGCCCCCTTGTTGTCTTCTTTTGCATATTCAAGGTTTTGTTTGGTCGTTTATACAAAATTTATCCCTTTAATGAACGATATCTTAAGTATGTTAGTCTTGATACTGTCTTTTTCCTACTTTTTATTGAAATTATTTCTTCTCACATATTCAATAGGAGATAGATATGCTTAGTCACTTACAACATCCAAATATAGTGCAATATTATGGAAGTGAAACAGTATGTGGACATCTTGGCTATTCTTTGTCAAGAGCTTATTTTATAATTTGTGGGTATCTTTTACCTGTGTACATGTGGATTAAACTTGCAGGGTTCATGTAATTTGATATTTCCCAGATCAATTTGGTTTTTGCTAGTTTTTTGGTGAATCGACTATATAACTTCTTTCATTTGTGGGTTACATTTGGACTACATATAAAACCCACAAAAGTTTTACTCGGGTAAAATTTTATATTAGACCAAATACTCGCTTGAATAAAGAAAAGACCGAACCCTACAATTATCATGAACTTTTGTAATACACAAATGGCAGGTTTCCAAGATGCTGTCATGACAATTACAGTGCCTTATTTTTCTTCACAACTCCATTGAATAATGATTGAGACATTTTCTGCTAGCAGTTGTTTGTTTGCAAAACAAATAAAATAACATAATAGGAGACAACAATAATAAAAGGAAGCAACTACAGTAGTGAGCAACTGCAATAGAAAAAGGTATCATGCTTATTTTTAGGTTAGTCAACAACAAATTGTGATCAGAAATAACATCAGCTTGTCATTACATGGCTACAAGAAATTGCAGGGATATACATGAAGAAACAAGTAGGCTAGAGTTCATGCAAAATCATATTCATAGATTTGATGGAGTATAAACACATCAAACTGAACTTAATCCTTGGAATCCGAATTTAATCATTCCTTTATTCTTTAAAACTTTTCAAATGTTGAATTAGCGCCATTTCACAGTTTTTTGCAAAGTGAAGAGAAATTTGGATGCTTTTTGAGAAGCTTGCTTGTGTATGATACTCATTATGATCTTGTTTTTTGGTCTCGAGCTAAGTTCTAATTCTGATTTTATCTCCAAAGAAAACTCTACCTTAAGAGCATAATGGAGATTGCATATGCATATTTTGTTATTCAAAAGAATAGTTGTTATGGAATTGTGCTAATTATCATTGTTTGGGATTTGCTCGATGGCTTTAAAAAGAAACCAGGATAACAATCTAACAACTCATTTTCTGTTTCGTATCAAACTTTCTTAAAATAGAATTCATCTGATATTTGAATTCTGTCATATTTGTAATCGTTTTAGAGATTAGTTTGTAATTTAGCTTTTGCATCAACAAAGGTTGGTCCTATAGATTCACATTTTTTAACTATTCCTTTATAAGTAAACTAGTAGAGCAATATTTATCTCATTATGAATTTGAGTGAAAAATTATGCTTAGGACTGATTTTACTACTGAAAAAATGGTTGATATTATGGTAAATAAATTTGGTTTGAAAATTAAATCCAATTTGTTGACTTTTATTTCATTTTTTTTTTTAATTTATAAGAGGAAAATGGTTTTTATAGTTTTTATAAATTGATATTGCATATTTACATTGGACAATCAATCATAAAGTCATAATCTGTATTTGGGAGGGTTTGATTAAGTTGGTCAATAATTAACTGGTCAAAGGAAGAACTCATTAAAAAATTGAATTCAACTTGAGGCCTTGTCATGGGTGAGATTCAAATTATCAGTGGGATCTAGATTTCGACTGCTATTTGAAGGAAATTTAAGATTTGAAGCTAGCTGAAAAATCAAAGGGTTAAGAAGTTGCTTTGAAGACTTTAAGTTGAAGAGAGTTGAGATTCTTGGTGAAGTGGTTGAAAAGGAAGAATGAAAACCAAAATGTTGTCTCGACAAACAACCTAATAACGAGTCTAGCTATGAGGAATCCAACATAAATAGTCAGTATTTGATAACTAACCTTGGTCATTATTGGATATCTCTGTGGTTGGACTGGTGTTGTTCTAATATTAGGGGGTTGTCCCTAGGGCTTGTATGTTGTTATCAATCAAAACTATTCTTGCATAGAATCCAATCTAATTAACACACACAACCTACCCTTGAGTTGCCTGTAAGCAGTCAAAAGCAAGGATAGATTCTTAATGAAATTTAAAGTGGTTGACATTAGATTCATGAGACAGTTAAAACAATGAATTAAATCAAAATAAATAAAGTGGATGTGCACATTAAGTTAATGATAAATCAAAGTAAATGCACAATGGTTGCTCATATCACTGCAATATTATCAAAATAGTTTTAAGAGCCAAAGACAAGGCACGATCAAACCAAATCAATGTATTAGCCAAGAGATTGGATTACGTCAGAGTGACAACATGTGACAGGTTGCCAAAGGAAACCTCCCATTGTTGTATAAGTGATGACATATGGGCAAGAGTAAAATGAGACAAAACATTATAACAAATGGTATATACCACTTTCAAACCAAAAACCTTTCTTATTTGTTCATTTGCACTCAACCTATAGGTTAATAAGACTGAATTCCTCCCTTTAACCTATGACACATAAGGCTTCTGTCTATGTGAGGTGTTATTGGTTGATCAAACTTGTTAACATTCTTGTCTCTGCCATTGTGTGGCCAAAGAAATTCTCAATAACATTTAAATCCCATTAGTTATTCAAACAACAATCCTTGAGAACATGCTTTGCAACATTTGTAAATCACCACTGAACTTCTCAATAACATTTAAATCTCATTAGTTATTCAAACAACAATCCTTGAGAACATGCTTTGCAACATTTGTAAATCACCACCTCAGAACCTTAATATAAACACCCCTAATTCTGTACTACAGGAAACTTACTGGGAATGATCCATGAAAGGCTCCCGTTTAGCTAGTTCAACTACTATACACCATGAACTTCCTTCAGGTTCATCATTATTATATTATGTATTTATTTTTATTTAGCATATAAGTATTATATATTTTCATTATTTAGTATTATTATTTAATATTAATTATTTTTATATTAAAAATATATTTTGCCAATAGATTTTGTCCAATACTAGTAAATCAATATTATTTGTTTCTGGTTATTGTTAATTTTCCACACTACTTTAGTTGTTAGAGGTACTATTTCTGATCCACACCCCTCTAGTTGTTAGAGGTACTATTCCTAGTCCCAAGTCATTAGGAGTGTTGTAGGACTACTAAAAACACTTTGTTTGCCCATCCATGTATGTCTTTGACGCTAACTTAACTATACTTAAACTAAGCAAGAGTGTCTACAACGTAGCCCTTATTCAAATGTGTCAGTTATTTTATACCTTTCCAACTTCAATAACTAAACTCATCAGCAGGAATGCTAGCTAGCTATGCTGCCTTGTTAGAAATCTATTCCCATGTTTTAGAGATGTTTAAAAATGTTCTTGGGGTATGTATACCTTTCCAAGTTCAATAACTAAACTCATCAGCAGGAATGCTAGCTATGGAGCTGTGTTAGAAATCTATTCCCATGTTTTAGAAATGAATTTAAAAATGTTCTTGGGGTATGTACGCAGGTATGCTAACCAATACTCAACAAATGATGGGATACACACTATAGGATCTAAGGCATTTTGGATTATATTTAATTCTGAAACTAATTCGTTGCATTTGATATAACTCCACATGATTCACATAAACATTACTGTACTTAAATTTTGCTTTCAAAGACGTCTTTACTGTTGTATGTACGTTCTGATCTGTAGAAGATGCAAAGACAAATGAAGCAACAGTGTGCAGAAAATCTTGCACAACTCAATTTTCCATTCTTCATTTAGAATAGTTAGAAAAGGAAACAACAGAAAAAGTTAGGAGAATTGGATGCTCGAAAGGAAACAAAGTAAAAAGCAGGCATAATTGTAAGAGAAAAAAGACAACTAATTGTTTAAAGTAAATTTTATGTCGCAGCCCAATTCACATCTTCCACCTCACATCTTGGGCCAGTAATTCGGGAACCATCGGTACCACTGACGAAAACCAACATACATGTAGATAACATTAACCATTTTAGAAAGAACCTGCAATTGTTTTCTTTTCGAATGCACTGCAAAACTAGAAAAACAGAAAAACCAATGTGCGTAGGGACATGAAGAAATAAAGTAGGTGAGCAACGAACAACTATTAAAGCCTCATTTTTGAATCGTCACGGAAAAGTGGCTATCTTCTGACCATTTCTATAAAAGTGTTCAGGATAGAATGTTGAACGTTAGTTTCCTTACTTAGAGCAAAAAAGAACTAGATAAAGGACAATATTGAAGATGGAACTATATCTTCTGAATCTATTTTGTAAAACAGTTATATTAACGAAGTAACTAACTTCGTTACCCTGGTGGAAAGTAACAGGTGCATAGACTTTGGTTGAATGAAGTATTGTTCATTACGCTGTAATGCAGGTGTCATTTTATAGTGTGAATGCCCGACTTCTCAGAGAGAGAGAAATGGCAGAGAACTTGGCGTTAAATCTGAAGTAAGATATCAAATTTTTTGTCCAATCGAATGTTGACAAATTAAATTTGCTAGCTATAATAAAAAAAATACTAAAATTTATGTTTTTGTATAAATCAAAATCAAATTGCAAATCCAATTATAGTCATCAAATTGGTAAAGATTAATAAAAATGGTTTCGAAAATGAATTCCACATCGTTATTATTAATAATGATAAATACTTAAATTAATGGACTTATTTGAAAAAAAATATGATAAACATTCATTTCATAAATAAAAAGAGAATCAGATTGATCCAACTGATTCTCTCCCAACAGAAAGACAAGTATTTTAAATTTTTAATTACAGGATATCTAATTTGATGACAATAATTACACATTTTTACATCTAATTTGATGACTATAATTGCACATTGTAGAAAGACAATGTCAATCCAATATAAACCTGCCCAGCTATTAGAAGATGTTATGCTACCCGACGAAGTTATGAGCTCGTGGTCAAGGTACACCAGACTAGATTGACAATGCCACGGTTTTCAAGTGGTCATCCTTCTTGTATTATTATTATATTGATTATAGATTTTTCATTATCAAAAATATCCGATATACATAAACAAAGTTTTTCCATAGATTTTCCTTTATCATAGATTTTTCATTATGATTCAAACAATCTCATGCTAAGTCAAAAACGTAGCCAGGATTATCTACTTCCTAAAATGCCATTGAACAATTTTTAAAAGAAAAAACCGTATAAATCTTAGATTCTGGCAGGCAATGGTCGAATGGATGGTTACCAAGTTAGGTCGTATATGTCACCAAAAAAATTAAATAAAATTTTTTTATATAAAAGAATTATAAGATAAGATAATAAGTTTATATAAAATAATATAATTATATTAAAATATTGGAATGGTGATGATAAGGAAAATATTTTATTTCTGTCGTGATAAAATATATAAATAAATAATAATTAAAAAAAAAAAATAAAGAATAATATATTATAATAAAATATATATTAATTATTAATATTGTTTTTACTATTATTTAGTTTAAAAATTTTCATATAATTTAATATTTTAGTAATACAATAATAATAATAAATATATATAATATAATTATATTATTCAATAAATTCATAATTGATATAAATATATATTTAGGCCGATAGGCCTTCCTTTGAAACAAGCTTTCGTCGTCCTTTTGTTCCTAACGTTGACACCTGGCGTCACGTTCAGCCGGTCTACAATCCTCTGACATCTGTCCGCCGAGTTTATGGCACAATACTGGGACATCTGTCCGCGGAGTTTATGGCAGAATGCCGCGAGTTTAAGGGATGCATGCCCGCTGGTTTCGCGCTTAGCGCCATCACATGGCACACCACTCGGGTTCTGTCATTAATTCTCTTCCTCGCAGGACGTCCGCTCACAGTTTTTCCCCTTCGTTCGCCCGCCCAAATCGATGGTAAGAAGCCTCTGCTGCGATCTGACGGTGGATTAGCTGCTGGGCACTCTGACGGTGGATTAGCTGCTGGGCACTTTACCCTACTCCGGTTAGCTGATGGACAAGGTCGCACTGTTAGTTTCTCAAACAGAGTAGCAGAGCACTTGCTTGCTTGCTGCATTGTCTGGCCACACAACAGTAAAAACCCAAGAGAGATTGCTTGCTTGCTGCATTGTCTGGCCACACAACAGTAAAAACCCAAGAGAGAATGTCATGCAAGAAGTATGCACACGCATTCCTGGAATCTGTGTATGCATCTTTTTCATATAATTTTATCACGAAGTTGGCTCGGTGCTTTGACATGCCTTTGAACATTGTTGCAGGTTAGAAGACATTTCAGGCCAGGGTTATTGAATAGACTTGATGAGATAGTTGTATTTGATCCTCTTTCTCATGATGAGCTCAAGAAAGTTGCTAGACTACAGATGAAAGATGTAGCAATTCGTCTTGCAGAGAGAGGCGTTGCTTTAGGGGTTACAGATGACGCTCTGGATCTTGTTCTTCAGAAAGGCTATGATCCTGTAAGTATCACCTTGTTTCTTTTTTATTCAGTCTAATTTGCCAGGGGATGTACCCCGACCCTAATAAACTTGACACTGCATCTCCTTGACGAGTCGCTTCTCCCTTTCCCTATTGCAGGGGACATGACCCACTCCTTGGAAACATGTCTCCACATCATAGGAGATGTTTGGAGGGTTCCCTGATTAAATTCGACTTACCTCCCTTTGAAACAATCTAGAATTGCGATTTATATGTTCGATTCTAATGCCTGGTATTTTTCATTCATAATGTTTGCTCAGTATTCTTCATGTACAGTGATTTTATTCAAGGTCTGATTTCTATTTTCCATGCCCTGTCATATAAACCTGTGTGGAAAGTTATTCTAGGAGTTTGATGTTTTGCAGAGTTTTGGTCGTGGTGGCCAACAGTGAATATTAAAAGAGCAGGACTTTTCAGTTTACAATTTCATTTTCTCAGATTTTCAATTCTCTCAATTTTCGCTTTCAGTTTCAGATTTTCCGATTTTCACACAATATTCTTCATCCAAACTTTCACATAATTAGTGAAAGCAGCAAGGAAGAAGGGACAACACTTCAGCCCTCTTCAATGTGTATTACATCCATAATTTCTATTGAAATACCAAGACATTGCAACCCTAAATCACGGAAAGGGCATAGTCTAATTCTAGATAAAACACCTCATTCCCCAATGGTTTTCTTAGTTTCCAATGAATTTTCATCAAACAATTTGCTGGAAATTTGAAACAGCAGTATCAAGCAATTTATACATCTCATCAATTGATCACTGCATCCTCGGAGATCTGGTAGTGTTTTTGAACTAACCCAAATGCTTGAAATTACAATACGAACAATTTATTATTCAGAACTTAAGTTCTACAAATCAACAAATGCCAGCAAAGCAGCAGCAATTTAGTTGGTCTTTAGATTACGCCAACAAAAAGGGCCTATAGTAAAATGTCCAGCTCTAGAGGTACATGTCCCCTGCTGAATACTCCGACGCTAAGCAGCCCCATCTACCATCCCAACCAGTGTCCCATACAAACGATAAAATAAACCTTCAACATGCAAGAGAATCACCATCACACATAAGAGATAGAATAACCTTTAAAGTGAAAAAATTGCATACCATGCCTATAATTTCTGGGATAAGCAACTAGGTTGGCCTTAACTATTCAAACCCCTGCAGATTCCTATCACCACCAGAACAAAGACACAAACCACAATCATAACCAAGCGGAACACAACAGGCTCTGAAATTCGCATAAGAATAGTTACACAGCAATTTTCTCAACAGGCCTTTATGAAACCTTACATTACAGACCACCATGAGCTTTCCCCCCTTCAGAATTTACAAAGGGCTCTAAATCCCTTCAATTTTGCAGATATCAGGATGACTGCCAATCGCAGTCTCAGTCAGGCATACAAATTTGAACCACAATTTCTGAAAACACAAAAAACTTTTTTACCTACTTGCAAGCGCATCAATATTTTACCAGACATCACAATATATCCCGACACCATATCAGGAAATTGACTTTTTTAAACTCTTTTTCAGAACTACCTGCCCGACGGGGTTTGAGACCAAAGGACCAAAAATAAAATGCTTTCACTTTCCATCAACAGTTTATGAAACAGTGAGGGATTGATTCCCATCAATGATTTTGATACTTCCAGATATGTGTAACAAGTTCAACATCATTCCTTTTTGGTTCTTTGATAGATTTTGAAATGTACATCAGTTTTCTCTCTTTTGCCTTATTTTTAATATAATATCTATCATTGATTTAGATTTCTTTTCTTTTACCTGCAGGACTTTTAAATTTTGAATCCTGATTTCCAATTTTTCCATGGGTTTAACCATTACTATCTGAAAACGCCAAAAGCTTTGGACCCTATATGGAAATATGATGATCCCACTGATGAACATAATGAGCAAAAGTTGAAATGCAAGTTATGCGGAAAGGAAATGACCAAGGAGAATCACCAGTTAGCATACCACCTTGCACAAATCTTAACTGTGACCCCTGAAATCATTCATAGTGCCATTAAATCACTTGAATATGCAATAAAATTACCATCTCTTTCAGCACTTTATGCATATTCCC
>APFE030682491.1:30959-55743 GCA_000404065.3 Pinus taeda
AAAACAAAATTAATCTATATTCAACGCCCTATCGAATACGTTATTTTATTTCTTGATACAAGGAAGACTTCACAACTCTGGGAAGACAATCATAGAGTGTCTAGATTCTTCATTAATTGTTTTTGTGATGGCCTCCCGCCGATTCTAATGTATCTGCTGTTGACAAGACTTGGCGTCCTGAATGAATTAATGGTTGACTTAAATCCCTGGTACGTTCTCTTGGTAACTGTTTTAGGGTTTCAACGGGCCTCGCCGGTTATCGACCTCCACATGCCGGTTCTCCTCGCACGGCACTTTGCCTTTTGTCAACCCTACTCTACTCATTTGTCATTTTCACTCCTCCGCTGCGCCGAAAGGCTTGCTCTGTGACTGTGGGGAACTCTTGTCCTTCGTTGTTCTGGTTTCAAGTGCCATTTGTATGGATATCTCTGGTCCTCTACAGCTATGGAGGTAAGGTTTCGGTGGCCTGTAAAGGCACCCTCTGCTTTGCACGATGACAATCTTGTTCACTGTGTATTTGACTGATTTTTTTACTATGCAAATGCTATTTCCATTCGTTTGGTTGATGAATTTGTTTCGTGACAGGTCTTCCTCCGAGCTTCCGCGCTTCAACCTTGTTGCTCAGGTAAATAATGGTTCCCTGTTGGACTGGTTTAGCCCTTATCCCTCCGATTTTAACGCACCTGTTACTGGTCTTTCAGGGTTTAGTGGTTATGGTGGTCTTCGACTCGGTTCCCTTAGCTTCAGGTGAGATTCTTGCTCCAATCTTCTTCCGGTTTTTGATTTCAAACATTTATTTGTGTTTGTACATATCTCTAACCTTCTCTCATTTCGTTGCAGGTGGTTCCAGGTAGTCGGTTCTGTGGTTCGATGTGCTCCACGCTTCCTGACAAGTTCTCCAGCTCTTCCCTTATGGGTAGTGTCTCCCCATGTAGTTGACTGTAACTTATTTATAGTTCTGAGTCTTGTTTCGTTGGTAGTCCGTCTTCTGAGCGGCAAAATAAATGGTTCTGTTAACTGTGTAACCCTCCTTCGATTCTATTCGTTGGTCTCGGTCCTTGCTTCTATAATATTGTCACTTAGTTTTTGTTAAAACCCTTGATGGGTATTCAGTGGATTCAAGCCCTCGTCCTGTATGGCACTGTCTGGTTATTTAGCAAGATGGGTTCTCGTCATTTCAATCCCTCGTCCGGTAGTTGTTGTTGTAGATTGGTAGAAACCCTCGGGTTGTTCGAAACCCCTGTTCGCCGGTTCTGTTGGTGACTCCTTGCTGTGTTAATTTGGTTTATGGTTGTAACGATTATTTGCCCGAAACTCTGTTTCGAGACTCTGTCTTTTTAATGAAATTTCTATTTGAAAGAAATGTGAAACGCCTGGACTGTATTTGCTTTATTACAATAGGTTAGTGAAATGATTCAGATATATATTTGTTACATTCCGGCATTTGCTCTGTTCATAAATATGATGTGAGGGTTTGTTTTTCGGGTTACCTGAAAGTTTACTTGTATGTCCGAATTCTCATTCGCCTCTGTCTGGAAATGATATTTGTATAACTGTGCTCTGTGATTTTCGTAAATTTCGCTCCGTCTGAAGGTTTTCTGCTCTTGCAATTTCTCGTTCTCCTATCTGTAGGTGATAGTTATATCTCTATGCTGCTCTGCTCTTCTCGTTGATTCTCTGTCTTATTATTCCAACGCCAATTTGTTACACAGAAACTATATTATGATGCATGAAAATTAACTATATAGTGGTGATATAATTGAGAAATAGAATAAAATGTTTATTTGAAAAATGACTGTCTCTGTTTTGTTTCTCTGTCTGAGGAATCGTTTACAATGCTTATCTTTTTCCTTTTATTTCCTTGAGGCATAACTATTCTTTGCTGAAGTAGAACTGCCCCAACAGAATTGATAACTGTCCAGTCACTTATAACTGTTTTTCACTAACACATTCCATAAAGACACTAATTAACTATCAACCTACTTTCTGATGCTAATTCCTATTTAAAAATAACAGTTCACAATTTTTAATTTACCTGGTCCTATCAACCTTCTGAAAAATAAAACAAGTAAATAAAATAATATAACTGACAAGTTTGACACCTGTCCAGCTATGCATGTATGACCGTGTGTTCTTGTCTCTCCATGAGACCGTCAACCACTTTCTGTCTCCTCAGAGCTAGATGCTCCTGCATCAGGCTCCCGGGGTGGCAAAAAGTCATGGCTCCGTTCCATGAGGTCGTCGACAGAATAGCCTGCTTTCTGTATCTGTGTCGCGTTAAGCCACGAACTGTCCTCTATTGGACGGTTCTTCCATTTTACCAAATACCGCAAATACTCTTTCCTGCGTGTACGCTTAGCTATCTGTGTGTCTAAAATCCCTTCGATCTCAACGGGTGGTGCCATTGGCATCTGTCTCGTCCACGAATCTCCTTCACAATTGGTGTCTCGTGGTGGCTCTGCTGCTGCATTATCTGCTGAACCTGTGACATAAGGAAACAGATCTGCCACATTAAAAATAGGGGAAATACCGATCCCTGGTGGAAATTGTAACTCATAGGCGTTCGCAGAAAATTTGCGAATGATTTTACAGGGCCCGATTTTCTTGAATTTTAGCTTGTTGTACTCTCGCTTTGGAAACCGTTCCTTACGTAAGTACGCAAGGACTTCATCCCCTACGTTGAACTGAACTT
This sequence comes from Pinus taeda, assembly GCA_000404065.3. Lineage (NCBI taxonomy): Eukaryota > Viridiplantae > Streptophyta > Pinopsida > Pinales > Pinaceae > Pinus > Pinus taeda. The sequence continues at coordinate 33,652 of APFE030682491.1, forward strand.
CCCGACGCTTTGTATCAGCTCGCTGTTTATACCTCTGACTGCTGTCCTGTAATTTCAATTTGACCTGTTCATGCAAATTGCTCATAGCTTGGGCGAAATCTTCCCCATCAGCGCTCCGTTTTTCAAGTTTCCCCAAATCTCGTAACTCATGCACTCCTCTTGGATGCATGCCGTACAGAATCTGGAACGGACTGTAACCTGTGCTGCGGTTAGGGGAATCGTTGTATGCGAATTCCACCTGAGCAAGTACACGGTCCCAAGTCCGGGAATTTTCACCTGTTAGACTTCGAAGTAAATTTCCCAGACTTCGGTTTACTACCTCCGTCTGACCATCTGTCTGCGGATGATAAGCGGAGCTGAACTGCAACTGGGCATTCAACTTTTTCCACAGAGTTCTCCAAAAATGACCGGTGAACTTTACATCTCTGTCAGAGATAATGGATCTTGGAAGTCCATGCAACCGCACAATCTCAGTGAAGAAAAGATGTGCTATGTAAGTAGCATCGCTGGTTTTCTTGCATGGTACAAAGTGTGCCATCTTTGAAAATCGGTCTACCACAACCATTACTGAATCAAAGCCTCGTTGTGTCTTCGGCAAACCCAGTACAAAATCCATACTAACTGAATCCCATGGTCGACTAGGAATGGGTAATGGCATGTAAAGTCCAGTGTTCTGACTGTGACCTTTTGCCAGTTGACAAATTTTACATCTAGTCATGTACCTCTGCACATCCCGTTGCAACTTTGGCCAAAAATAAAAATGCTGCAACTGAGCAATCGTTTTGTCGATACCGAAATGTCCTGCCAGGCCTCCACTGTGTTTTTCCTGTATAATGTTTTCCCGCATAGAACAATTGGGAATACATAACTGCCCTCCTTTAAACAGCAGTCCTTCCTGTAGATTATAGTCTAACCACATGCTGTTATTTCGTAATAGCGGGTTTTGGCAAGCCTCATAGGCCTCCTTAAACTTAGTGTCGGTCGGATACAACTCTTTTAAATGTTCAAAGCCTAAAATCTGCATCGTGCTTTCCTGTAGAAGCAACGTTCTCCTACTAAGTGCATCTGCTACCTTATTTGATTGCCCACTAATGTGTTTTAGTACAAATGTGAAACTTTGCAAGTACTCAACCCAAGCTGCATGCTTATGGTTCAATTTATGCTGCTGCATAATGTATTGTAACGCAGAATTATCAGAGAATAAAACAAACTCGTTACCTAACAGATATTGTCGCCAATGTTTCAAAGCTTGCACAATGGCGTAAAACCCCTTGTCGTAGGTTGAGTATTTTTGCCTGCTCTCATTTAGCTTTTCACTGAAATAAGCAACCGGTCTATCCTCCTGGCTAAGGACTGCCCCAATGGTCGTACCACTGGCATCACAACGAACTTGAAAAAGTTTGTTGAAATCAGGCAGTCTTAACACTGGTCTTTCAGTAATCTTCTTTTTCAAGATCTGAAAACTATGTTCTGCTGCTTCAGTCCAGTGAAATGGCTGATTTATTTTCTTGATCGTATCCAACATTGGTGCGCAAATCTCGGTGAAATTTCTAATAAACTTCCTGTAAAAACTGGCTAGTCCATGGAAACTTCGAACTTCAAATAAACTTTTCGGAGAAGGCCAGCGAACTATAGCTGTCACCTTTTCTGGGTCCATTTTTAGTTCATTCTCTGCGATGACAAAGCCCAGATACACTAATTCTCGCTGGAAAAAAGTACACTTCTTCAGATTAATTAACAGCTTGTTCTGCTGTAACTTCCTCAACACACTCTGTAAATGTCTTAAATGTTCCTCTTTAGTCTTACTAAAAATCAGAATATCATCCAGGTAAACTATTACGAACTTACCATTAAATTCCTTCAGTACTTCATTCATCAGGCGCATGAACGTGCTGGGAGCGTTGCTCAAACCAAATGGCATCACCAGCCACTCATATAAGCCTTCGTTCGTCTTGAAAGCAGTCTTCCATTCATCTCCTTCCCGAATCCGGATCTGGTGATATCCACTTTTCAAGTCAATCTTCGAAAAATAAGCCACTCCACTCAAACAATCCATCATATCGTCCATCCTAGGTAAGGGAAACCTGTACCTAACAGTAATTTTGTTAATAGCCCTGGAATCTGTACACATTCTCCACTCTCCTCCTTTCTTTGGAGCCAAAACAGTTGGTACTGCACATGGGCTCATGCTCTCTCGAATCAAACCTTTGTCCAACAACTCCTGGACCTGTTTCCTAATTTCTTCATGGTCCTTGGGACTCATGCAGTAAGCTGCTTTATTTGGCAGGCTTGCCCCTGGTATAAAGTCAATGCAGTGAGTAATATCTCTCCTTGGTGGCAATTCATCTGGAAGATCATCCACCACAATGTCTCCAAAATCCTGCAGCAACCTCTGAACTTCTTCAGGCAAATCTGAAACCTGTGTATGAAGTACTACTGCCTTTGGTCTCCTTATGACAGCAAAATTTATCTCGCTGTCCTCAATCTGTTTTATAAATTCTTTTCCACCTAACAGCAGTTCTTTCACTCCACTAGCTTCTGCTGTATTTTCCTCCTTGATGGGTACAAGCGTATGCTTGATCCCATCTTTCACAAACTTATAGCAGTTGGTTTTCCCATCATGAACTGCACTTCTGTCAAACTACCAAGGTCGTCCCAACAGTAAGTGACAGACATCCATTGGCATGACATCGCAAAGGATCTTGTCCTTATACTTACCGATCTGAAACTCCACCTCACACTGTTCATCAACTAACAGTTGATGCCCCTTCTGCAGCCACGACACTTTGTAGGGAGTAGGATGTTTTAACTTCTTTAATCCCAGCTTTTCTACCATCTCCACAGCTACTAAATTATCGGTACTCCCGCTATCAATGATCAACTTACAGCACTTACCCCGTGACTTGCAAACAGTGTGAAACAAAGCCTTTCGTTGATCTGGTTCTGCAACTTCTTTTGCTGGTTTTAACAGCACTTTATTTAACACCAAGGCTTCGCCTGTCTCTGGTGTATTCTCTGCTTCTTGGGGTGTCTCCTCAACATCCTCTGACTGAGCAACATAGGTTCCTCTCCCACCTGCTGGTTCACCTTCAGGACAGTCATATGACTTGTGTCCCAATTTGTGACAACGATAGCACTGGACAGTTCCCCTGCCTTGACCAAATCCTCGCCCTCGCTAAGCTGGTCGTCCTTCCCTGGTGCTGTTGTCCTTCTCTGTTGTGCCAGCAGATTTGGAACTGCTGCCCTCCTCATTTGAGCCTGCACCTCTACCTCTGCCATAAACCTTGCCTTTTCCCCTGCCAGAACCACCTCCTCTCTTGGTGTTCTGTTTTCTGTTAATTTTCTCCTCTGCCTTCATGCAAACTATAGGCTCATCAACGTTTGAGGTGAGAGGATACCGATTTCATCCAAAATCTCCCCTCTCAAGCCATTCACAAATCTGGCTGTTTTTTCTGAGGTATCTTCCACATACCCTGCTCGCAAATTCAATTTATAAAATTCCTCAGTAAATTCCCTGACAGTCATTCCTCTTTGCTTCAAGTTATGTATCTGTCGATACAACATGATCTGGTAATCTTTTGGCAGGAACTTATCCTTCAGCTTTGCCTCCATTCTAGCCCATTTTTTGATAGGTTGTTTGTGTAGTCTCTTTCTTTCCGCCTGAACGTTGTCCCACCATAAGGACGCATGTCCTTTCAGCTTGGTGGCGGCGAACTTCACTTGTTTGTCCTCACTGGTTTCCTCAAACTCAAAAAATTTATTGACTTTACTCAGCCAATCTAATAACACATCTGCAGACAAACTCCCGTCATAAGTAGGTAACTCATGCCTTGGCTTATGACTGGACAGCAAAACTAACTTCAACAATCTAAGTTCCGGTGTCACCCCTTCGAACTCATCCTCTGGTTCAGCTACTTCCTCATCACTATCATCTGCTGGGTTTCTTCTTCCCCCAGCCTCCACCACTGCCAATCTTTCACGCAAAACTCAAATCTCCTCTCGAAGTCCATCATCTACTACCCTACGGACTACTCGTCCTCTTCCTCTTCCTTCTTTCCTTCACCTTCACCTTCCACTTGTTCCATTAGTTCTAACTCAAGAAACTAGCTCTGATACCACTTATGATGGCCTCCCGCCAATTCTAAAATATCTCTTATTGATAGGACTTTGTCCTGGAAGAATTTATGGTTGACTTAACTCGTTTGTACGTTCCCTCGGTAAAGGGTTTAGGGTTTTAACGGGCCACTTCGGTCATCCACCTCCACATGTCGGTTTTCCTCCGCACGGCGCTTCACCTTTTGTCAACCCAACCCTAATCATTTGTCATTTTCGCACTCTCGCTGCACCGATAAGCTGGCTCTGTGACTGTGGGGAGCTCTGGTCCTTCGTTATTCTGGTCTCGCGCGCTGTTTGTATGGGTACCTCTGGTTCTTTGCAGCTATGGGGGTAAGGTTCGGTGGCCTGTGAGAGCACCCTCTATGCAACACGATAATAATCTTATTTCACGGTGTATTTGACTGATTTCTTTCTATGCAATTGTTGTTTCCATTCGTTGGTTGATGGGTTTGTTTCGTGACAGGTCCTCCTCCGAGCTTTCGCGCTTCAACCTGGTTACTCAGGTAAATAATGGTTCCTTGCTGGACTATTTTTGCCCTTCTTCCTCCGGTTCTAACGCATCTGTTACTGGTCTTTCAGAGGTTAAAGGTTATGCCAGTCTTCGACTCGGTTCCCTTAGATTCAGGTGGGAATCTTCGTCAATCTCCTTCCGATTCTTTAATTTTAAATGTTATTTGTGTTGGTCCATAATGCTAACCTGTTCTCATTTTGGTTGTAGGTGGTTCCAGGTAGTTGGTTATGCGGTTCGATGTGCTCCGCACCTCTTGACAAGTTCTTCCGCTCGTCCTTTACGGGTAGTGCCTCCCCATGTAATTGGCTGTAGCTTGTTTATAGTTCTAAGTCTTACTTTGTTGGTAGTCCGTCTTCTATGCGGCAAAATGTATGGTCCTATTACCTGTGTAACCCTCCTGTGGCTCTATTCGTTGGCCTCGGCCCTTGCTTCTGTATTACTGTTACTTAGTTTTTGTTGAAACCCTTTCTGGGTATTTAGCTGCCTCGAGCACTCGTCCTGTAAATCGATGCTGGTTATTTTGTGAAGTAATTGCTCAGGGTTTCGAACCCTCCTCCTGTAGCTATTTACTGCTCAGTTATTTGAAACCCTAGGGTTTTTGAAAAGAGCTCGGATTATCCACAGTGCTCATGTTTTTTAGTCGACGTTTCGAGTCTGAACCTAGACTCATCTTCAGGAACCCTAGGGTTTGTTCAAAACCCTTGTCCGCCGGTTCCGTTGGTGACTCTTGCTGTATTTACTTTGGTTTATGGTTGTACAAATATTTTGCCCGAAACTCTGTTTCGAGTTTCTGTCTTTTTAATGGAAATTTTTTTTCTAAAGAAAATGTGAACGCCTGGACTGTGTTAACTTGATTACAGTAGGTTAATGGAAATGATTCAGTTGCATATTTGTTACATTCCGGCACTTTTCTCTGTTTGTAAATATAACATGAGGGTTTGGTTTCGGGTTACCTGAAAATTTATCTGTATGCACGAGTTCTCGTTCTGTCTGGAAATGGTATTTGTATAACTGTGCTCTACGCTTTTGGTTGTTCGCTCCGTCTGAGATTCGTCTGTATTCGCAGTTCCTCGTTCTTCCCGGTCTGTAGGTGGAATTATATGGCTATGCTATTCTGTTGTGCTCGTTGATTCTCTGTCTTATTACTCCAACGCCAGCTTGTTACACAGAAACATATTATAGTGCATGAAAATTAATTATACAGTGGTGAAATAATTGTGAAATTGAATAATGAAAAATGTGTAATTTGGAAATGACTGTATTTCTCTTTCTTCGTCTTGCTGAGGAATCCCTTACAATGTTTATCGTTTCTCTTTTAAAACCCCTGAAACACTACAGTTCTGTTCAGGTAGAATTACCCCAACAGATTGGGTAACTGTCTATCAGTTTCTAACTGTCCCTAACTAATACAATTTGTAAAGAGACTAGTTAACTAATAAAAAGAACTAATTAACTGACAACCTATTTTGCTGTTAATAATTTCTATTTGAAAAGAAACAATTCATGACTCCAATCGACCTTCTGGAAAAATAAAACAAGTAAATAAAAATAAAAAATAACTGACAAGTTTGACCCTGTCCAGCTATGCATATACAACTATGTGTTCTGGTCTCTCCATGAGACTGTCAACCACCTTCTGTCTCCTCAGAGCTGGATGCTCCTGCATCACTGTCACTGCTTGACTGTAAGAGGGAGCAGCACTCCCCCCTATGCCTCCTGCCATGGTACCCAACGTCAAACCCTAACGCCAACCCTGGATCAAGTTGCAAAGCCTCTCTTGTATCTTCTACAGAGCCTCCCACCTTATCTATAAACTTACTAATCATAGAGAAACTAATATAAATTTAAGAGTAGACTTTATTTTTTTTAAATGTAGTTGGATTGGGATCTGAATCCTAGTTGCTACCAACTACACATTAAGGTTGGGGTCACATCATGCCACTTAAGGATGGGACTTCTTATTCTTCTAAGGCTCTTTTATGGTTGAAATCTCTAAAGCAATGAGTGTGGACCTTCTTAGCTATAGTGAGAATATGGTTATCTAATAAAGATGAAGTGGTGTTGCCAACTCAAAAAAATATATATATATACAGTATTTATGCAGTGCTTTTTTCGTCTTGGGCATGCCATGGTATCATGAAATTTTCTATATAATTTTTAATTATATGAAATTTTCTATATAATTTTTGATGTGTTTTATGGATTTTTCTATATAATTTTTAAATTGGAGACTACATATTGTCATTCTTTAGTAGATTCTTGACCCAAGAAGGCGATGGCGACTAGGTTTTTGTCTTTGAGCTCTCTGTTTTCTATCGTCATGCACAAGTTTCTTTTTGCCTATTATGAATAAAGTATATAGAAAATAATGTAAATTTCAATAATCCTAAATAATCATAATTAATTAGTAATTAGTGCTAAAGAACATGTCTAATACGACATGACCTTCCATGAAAAGGCACCTACTTAGCTATATAAGCGGGCCTCATTTGTAACATTGATCATCATTCTTATTCATTCATACATTTTTAAGATATTCTTGTATCTCAATGGAAATCTACATATTCCAAGTCTTCTGGAGTATTTAATCTGAAGAACGAACTTTGTTCATTCCATATGGTATCAGAGCACATTAGTTGATTACCAGGCCTTTAGCCATCAACCCTTCATCCCGTGCCATTGGAATTCATACTTTTAGCCACAAGAAGTTTTTGGAAGTTCTCTAGAGTTAACGTCAGGCCATTGGCCATTTAAAAAGAAAGAGTGAGAGAGAGAAAGTTTGAGATATACATTTAAACAAAATATATATATATATATAATAAAAATTTTAAACAAATTTATATTACAAAATATATATATGAATAAAAAAAAATTAAAAGAAAAAAAGGCGATATTTTTTTTTAACAAAAATAAAACTAGTCAACAATCAACTGTTGCAGCCCACAGACAGATAGTCATAACCCAACCTTAGCCAGCCACCTCATATGTTTCTGCTCTAGTCATTCAACGTTGTAACCGCTCGGCCCAAAATCCAACGAGCCATTTCAAATCCGCACAGTCTTAGCCATGTGTCACCTACACGACCATCTTTGATGTATAGTGTCCCTACCATCAACATACACAACATTTCACATGCATACACCTTTCTGTGCCATGTCACAGCGCTTATGCCCAACCTAGCCGCCACAATTCCCTTTCATTATCTCTATGCACACTGTCGTCGTTTAAAAGTCAAAGAGTTCGATTATCGTGGAAGGCATTCACAATCCGTGGATATATCTTTTGAAAGAGTTTTAAAGTCTTTTAAGAAAGGATTATCCCATACATATGTGAAGTGAGCCCCTTAATAAAGTATATTTTAGAGTTATAATAATTTTTAAAAAGGGATTTATAAAAGATTTTTTAAGTGTTTTTTTAATAATAAAAAAAAAACACAAACAAGGTTTTTCTTGAAGGAAGAAAAAAAAATTTAAAAGTTTTTTTTATTAAAAAAAAACAAAGGTGCCAAGGGTTTTATTTGAGCTATTATTAAAATTGAAGATTTTTTTTTATAATACCTAAATAAAAAGGTATTAAAAGAAAATATTAGAATATTTTTTCGAAGCCAAAAAATGAAGTCTAATTTGGCAATGAAGGCCAAAAGATTCCCAAAAATTAAATATTACCATGCCTTAGTGCTATTTAGAATTAAAGGGTCTATTGCGGGAAAAGATGTTATTATCGCTATCTCGCCAGCTGAAAATAAAAATTATATAAAAATAAAAAAAGATTCAAATATAATTGAAAATTTTGACTGTTTTAACAACAATGTATATGACATAACAAATTTACAATTAAACATTGGAGATTATACATTCGTATCACAATTCTTAGTTCAAACCCTATGAAGCGATCAAGGTGACGTTATTTTAGGTTCACCCTGGATGGAAACCCTTGATTCCTTCATCCTAAATACAAAAAAAAAGTTTTTGACATTTTCTTATAAAAAGAAAAAAAACAACACTATAGGATGTCACCCTGAAGCCAAATTCAGTAACACCAGAAGACACCCAAGATATTTCAAAAGTAATTTTTCAAGAAGGTAAAAAAGTATTACAAAATATGCAAAATGAATTGACAAAATCGTGATTGATAGAAATGAAAAAGTCTTGTGACTTAAAGATCACAACAAAAATTACTAACACACATTAAAAAGCTTAAGAAGGACAAGAAGTTGTTAAAAGACAAGTTAGAACAACTTCAAGAAGTAGTATCGAAGTCTTCAGTCGTTTTAGCCCGAGTTGAAGAAAATGGAATGAATATCAATCTAGTGAATATCACAACTCAAAAAGAAGACACGTGAGTTAAAGAAAAACACACCCAGATGTTGAGATGAAAAAAATTCCAAGTGAAGATTTTGTAACCAACTTGACGACATCAGACCCTGAAGTTAATCAGAATCTTGCCACACACATGATAAGGGAAACCAAAAGAACTATTTATCTACATCTGAATCATAAGACCAAACATTTCAATCAATATACGAATATGTATCACTCAAAACATAAACAACAAACTTATGTTCCAAAGAATACTAAAGTGCGCACAACTCAGTTCTGTGATAACAGTTCATCACAAGTTTCCAGACACCGCAAGATTCCATAGAAGATTGATCTAGGATGGTTGATCCCTTCTCAATGCGACAATTGTGTTTGTCACATAGAGGATCATATCAACTTGTATCGACGAAAACGACAGTTTCGAGACAAAAAGACATTCAAAACCAAAAAAGAGATCAAGTCCTTTTCATCAACAAGCTTTAAGGACAAATTTTTGAGGAGGAAGGAAATGTTACGAATAAAATATATAGAAAATAATGTAAATGATAATAATCCTAAATAATGATAATTAATTAGTAATTAGTACTAAAGGGCATGTCTAATGGGACGTGACCTTCCATGAATAGGCACCTGCTTAGGTATATAAGCAAGTCTCATTTGTAACATTGATCATCATTCTTATTCATTCATACTTTTTAATATATTCTTGTATCTCAATGGAGATCTACATATTCCAAGTCTTTTGGAGAATTTTAACTTGAAGAACGAACTTTGTTCGTTTCATTGCCTCCACAATTCTCTTGCCCTCCTTGGCTTTGAAGGCAGTCTTCTACACATCAGAGGGTTCAATTGGTACCTGGTGATATTCGGACTTCAAGTCAATCTTGCTAAAATATTTGGCCCTCTTGAGTTGGTCCAGAAGGTCATCAATCCATGGGATCAGATACCTATTCCGGACAATGATCTTGTTCAGCGCCCGATAGTCAATATAGAGTCTCCAAGTCTCATCCTTCTTCTATACCAACGCGATTGGGCTCCCACAGGGTGATGAACTCGGTCGAATGTGACCTTTCTGCAACAGCTCCTGAATCTACCTCTTGATTTCATTATTCTCCAGAACAGAGCACCGATAGATTGGTCAATTGGGCAACGACGCACTTGGGGTAAGATTGATGGAGTGCTTGACCTAACCATGTAAAATTTTAGGATCTAATATTTGAATGTGGGCATATTTTTCATGCTTTTTCCAAAAAAGAAATTCATAAATTTCCATTTTTCTAAAGACGATTTGCCCAAATTTTATAGTATAAAATTATTTTACCTTTAAAATTGCCAAAAGTATATAGAAACTAAATATAAAATCATTATAAATTTGAATGTTTTTGAGAATATATCAACTAATACTTTATAATTTGCATATTAGGGTCTAGTGAGATTCGCCATATCTTTTAAACTTTAATAACAAATGTCATCGTTAAAATTTTCCCTGGACTTGAAAGTGTAGAGGCACCCCTGCGGTGGAGATGACGATGACCTCGTACTCCTCCACAACCTTGTCCATCTGTTGTTTTCATGCAGAGGGGCCCTGTCTAGGGGTCGCGGCCACCATTTTCTTCTCTCCCTGAGGATGTATCATCAAGAGAAAAGAAAAAATCCTAGTTTTGGAAATGAGCTTACTGCATTGTTTTGCAGTAACCAAAGAGATGGCGGGAGGCATTGCTACCTTTGGTATCCTGTACAACTTATTTCTCAAACACAACATGTTGCTTCCACAAGTATGGTTGGCCTAATAATACATCGTAAACATCAAGAGAAGCAATGTCACACAATACCTCATCCATGAAGGGATTGATGTTGTATGGAAGGTAACACTGCTAGCTGATGCGAAGATTTCGTCCTTGGTGAAGCCACCCGATGGTATATGGTTGTGGTTGTGTTGTGGTCGATAATTCCTTGCACTTCACGACCTGTACTAAAATGAGGTTATTTTGGCTCCCACTATCGACAATGAACTATAGCAGGGAACCCTTTACCCACATCTGGGAGTAGAAGAGATGCTCCTCTTCCTCTTGATCTTTGGGTTCCTCCTTTTGAATCTTCGTGGTGGAAACTGTGGCATTAGGCTCTGCATCAATAATCTACTTCCCTTTGTCATTACCCTTGTCGGGTTATGATTCAGAGTTGAAACATGCATTTGATTTAGAAGCCTTCAACTCAGCCACCACTGACTGCTTGACTTGACACTCACTTGTGTTGTGGGTGGAGCTCTTATGGAAATCACACCACTTTCCTGTGTCCTTCTTCGTCTTCGTGGTGTTGTTCTTTGCTTACGACTTTGGCGGGTTGTCCTGGGCCATCCTGCCTTGGCTTTGTCCTTTGTTCTACGGTTTAGGGGAACCTTTCCCTTGCTTCAGATTCACAGATCCGAAGTCTCACTTTTTATGTTTAATGTTTTGCTCGATCTTGACAGCATATCGGTACGCTGTGCTAAGCAAGGAAATTTACAGGAACTCCATCTCATCTGGGATGTAACTGTGCAGGCAGTCGCGGTACTTGAGTAACAAATGTTTCTCAGAATCCTTGATACCCAACTTTGTGCGAAGGGTATGAAAAACATTGGTAAATTTCGGCACCTCTTGGTCCCTTTCTTACCCCAGCGTCGTCCACTTTATGTATTTATCCTCATAGCTTCCGACAGGGTAGTACTGCTCCTTGATGGCATCTCGAAACGAATTTCAAATGGATGCGAATGAAAACAATGAGGGCATACTTTCATCCTTCTGCTCACAGTGGGTTTCCCACCAGTCCTTAATGTGGGTGGTGTTGTACCTCTGAGATAGTAGTTGGTCAGGCTACCAATGCCAGAGCATCTAAAATAATTGTTTTGGGGGTTTTTGGTTTTAATTTTATGGAAGACCAATGAAGACATATGCATAATTGAAGTAATAAATCCTTTGGGGTATATTAATACTTCAGCGAGGGGTTGCTATAAAGCATTACATAATGATATAGATCAAAATAGTGGTGAGTAGAAGACAACAACAAAAAAATGATTATAACAATTTCCAGACTGTAAAACAGAATAATCACAAGTTGGAAAACCTCATAAACTACGTTCCAGAGGTTCAAGGCAGTATACTTAATGCTTACACAACATGCTAATGATTTATTGATTAGAGGGGATTAGCTACACAAATAATTGCATTAATCCATTCTCTTAATAGATGATCACTTCAGGAGCTTATATGAATTAATTGAAACACTAATTGTTCCTACCTAGATATCTCTGCAAGTCATAAGCATATGAAGAAAGACATAATGATTGAAAAACTGGAAAAACTTACAGGATAACACAAACTGTGCAAGACCATATTCAAAATCCTTTGCTTTGTATTAAGGTTCCAGAAAGATTTAGTACAGCAAGAGTCTACAAAATTTTCCTTCAAAGGTGGTTTCCAGGTTCAAAGTAGCATTAACAGTAAAAAAATTTACAAGCAATGATCTATGAATCTTCAACTCCAAACCTATAACATCTCAAGAGAGAGTTATTTATACAATAATAAAATTACAAATATCTAAAAATTGTTTAAGATTTATTCAAGGAATGGAGAAGATCTTTTTGGCAAGAAGATAGGGACGCTATTGCACTGCTTCTTGTTGTCCCCTTTTATTCAGGTTGTGTTGGCTTTCTATTTAATATTTTGCCCCTTTAGCTGATTTGTTGTTGGTATCCTTCACGCTGGCTGATTCATTCAGTTAAATCCTTTCACTGATATTGCTTTAAACTCTGTAACTTTCTTTTTGATCCTGCTGAGTAAATTTACTGCACTCCTATTTTTACTATGTTTTTCATAGTAAATCTTCATATCTGGTCTTCAAACTGTCACACGGGTTTTTTGTTTTAAAAACCTGGAATAGCGATCTTCTTTCCTACAAAACACAGCACTAATTAAGAGAAACATGGTGGCTGAGGGTCTTTAATGGCTCTGCCAAGCTTGAAAGACTATCGGAGGAGTCTGGGGCATATCAGAGGCTAAATGATAGCTACAATGGCCGTAGAGACTTATTGGGCTGCATTGTGTAAAACAGCGGTAACAAAGGAAAGACAGTTTTGCTTTTTGAGTTATCGGGCAAAGGTGAACAATGGTGGAACGAAAGAGCAGTGCGGAGACGATTAATTTATGGCAGGAATGGTTTAATTGTAGCTTAAAACCGTGATTAGTAGTAAAAATGATGCTTTCGGGTCATTCATGCGTTTAAATTGAAAAATCGATTTTACACAGAAAATCTTTGCAAAACATATATTGCGGACTTGAAATTTTATTAACCTCAGAGGATAACGGCATCGAGTCCGGGCGGATATCGCTTATCGCAATTGGAGTTGGCGAGTGGGAGGCCCATTACAAAGGACCGCGATAGGGGTCGGATGCGACATAACATTGAACTGTATTATATATTGGGTCGGGTCTGGGCCCCCTTGTCGCATATCGGCGATCGCAACGGCAAAGGTGTATTGTTTATAACGGGACTTTGAATAAGAGCAAATGTGATATGAGTGGATGCGATATAGCATTGAACTTAAATGCATATATTGGCCTTGGGTCCATGCTTTGATATCGTAGTCGAAGTTTGCAATGCAGGGGATAATGCTTGAGCAGGGACTTGTGCTATCCGTCAATGCGATTTTTGAAATAATACATAGTTTTATTACAAAACTAATGTATATGCATGTTTTAAAGGTCCGCGGTTATATGCAATGCGATATGTTTATTACATAGTTTTATTAATAAAACTATGGTATATGGGTTATCTAATAAAGGAGCTATATAATATGGGAAAAGGGGAATTTTAAGGATTTAATAACATATGTTAGTATTAAAATGAAAAAATGAGCGGAAAGGGAAAATGACTAAATATAATGCTTTTTATTTGATTTTTCATATATGCATGAATACTTAGGGTAAGGAATATTTTGTGGGTTTTTATGTAAAAAGGGAATTTATATGGTAAGAAGAGATTCTTCATGATGTTTTACTTTTCCTAGGTAAAAGGGCTTTTACCATAGGAAAAGGGGATTTTATGAATAACGAATGAATATGAATGTATGAAAAGGAAATAAGTCAATAAATGAATGAATAAGGATGAGGGAGGTTAAATAAATTGATATTGTAGTCCTTCATTTGCTTCGTGTAACTGCCGCATGAGCATAGAAACATGATAAATGTACATTTTGTCCAATCAACCATTAAACTTTTGCAACCTTTCTCTACGTACCTTTTGTTTACCCTATCATTTTTTCTTCATTTAATGGGTGCATTTAAGCTAGCAAACCCTTATTCTTTCTTCTTATTTAACAAAAACAAACTATCTAAATCTACCCTTATAACTTCCAAGGGCTCAGATTAAACTAATGAGCACCTTATTATTCTCTACCTAACTACGGATCTACCAATATTAAACAGTTTGGCAGATCTTTATTCTCTAACTGTAACATCAAATTTAAAGCATGAAGCAGTGAAGATTTAAACAATTTGACTGTTATGGGTTGTGGCATTTAAGATAAGCTGCACACAACCATTATTTGCAGAAACAAAAGTAGTGGCATTCAGACTTGCCCACTTTTAGAATTTATTTGTTTTTTTATTTTATTTCTAACCTAACATTTTCTTTTTGCCTTTATTTTTTAGAGAAACTACCCTAACATTTTCTTTGATATAGACATCGTCACCAAAAATATTTTTTAAACTAACATTTTATTCACTATTGTTATGTCCATATCCTAGCTTAACATTTTTTGAATATTCTATCTAATCAAAACCAAAAAATGATAGAACAAGGGGTATCTTTGAGAAGAGAAAAAGTAATATTTTCCTGGCTGGAAAAATCATGAACAAAAAAATATCCTTCTAACAAATTTAACCATTTATCTACGACATCTCCATCTATTTGGCCCTCAAATATGGGAATGTCAAAGTTTATTTGTACCTTAAAAGGAGTGGCACCTCAAGGGTGGTTGTTAGATGTGTGTGCATCACCAGTGGGCAACCATTGAAGGATCTGGGCAAAGTTATCCATCATCGCGTTCCTTTGTTTCTCGAGGGCCTCCTTGAGAAACATTTTGATAGGATCTCCTGCTCCCTCATCTTTCTTTTCTTCCCCCATGGGAAGCCATCAGGATTTGTGAGGCTGGTCTTGAAAAGGTTCAACCAGTTCAAGTCCTAACTACTTATATCTCGACCTCATTGGGGACATGCAAAGAAAAACAGAGAAAGAGTAGACCGATATGATACTATTGATCTAAATTTAAACAAAGACACAAAAAATTACAGATATAACCATAAATATAAAGATGCAGGATAAATAACACTTCATTTCATTAATATCAAATACTGAAATATGCTTACAAGCAAAATGGAAATAAGACAGGCTCGGGCGATGGTGACTTATCTATGAGAAGAGATGTGGTGGCTACATGCCTCTAAACTGTGTTACAATGAGGCTTGAGGGCCTATTTATTATTGAGAAGCAATGGAAAACCCCAAACATCCAAAAACCTAACCGTAGGAGATGAAATGCCAAACTATGGACCCTATTGGGGTAAATTGGTACATCAACTTCCCAACGTCGTAACTTTGGCATACGATCTTCGTTTGACACTATGATACCTCATTAGAAAGATCTATCCAAGGACTAAAATTGCCGACAAAACACAAAATTGAAAAATTTTATTCACCACCCAATGATTTTCCCAAAAAACGTCGTTTAGGGCTTCAAAATAGCTCGAAAAGTTTAGGACCTGAAAAAACTGCCAAAAATACTAAAATGTGCTACAATTAAGGAAACTGGAAAACTGAAAGAAACAATGGTGGGGGTCCATGTGGAATAGGCGAGTGGCCACCAATATCCACTAGGATCATACAGGCACCGTGACAATGCTCAGGACGGGGATTGTCACTCTGATCCCCATCCACTATGTTCTAGATGTCTCCCAACAACAGGCTATGGGGGGTATGGAATGAATTGAAAGAAAGCAAGGTGAGGATCAACTTACTTGGGAGACACAGAGGAGTGGCCTAGCCACTTGGTTGAAATTAAGCAAGATTATTGATTAAATTAGATTTTCTATTATGATACCAGTTTCTTGATGGAGTCACAAATAACCGAATGGACACCTGCTGCTTGAATGATTAACTGACCTATATGATATGCAAGTCCTAGGACCTATGTGAGATGCAATGGTCTTTGTAAATTTTAGTTAATGCCTCCTCTAAGTGTAACATTCCTTTAACTATTTTAAAGTTAGGCTCCGAGGTAGGTTGTGGGAAGGAGGCTAACAGGAAGCAGGCTAGGGCCTGATTAACAATACCTTTTGTTAGAATTCTATCACCTAATGCCTTCAGCATTGCTAAGACTATGGCTCTAATAACTGCAAGGTCACCATGTTAACCACCGAAGAGTTCTCGAGGCCCCTGTTAGCTTAAGGGGACCTGACCCAGGTTCAAAGTTAATCACGTCAACCAACAAAACCCTAACTATTGGCCCTTTTGGAAACAACTTGCATAACACAAGCTACAGTCTCACTTGAAGCAGTATTGGGAGATGTTAGAAGCAGGTTTTTGCATCTAGAGACTGTGTGATAAGTAATATTAAGCCCTTGTAGCATAGATCTACCTTCATGTAGATCTACGTCTTTCTATGGTCTGCTACTGCAACTCTAAGAAAACGGCTCTTAAACCTTCGCAAAGGTCTACAATCAGACTCTACAGATCTAAAAGAAGTAGATTAACCAATAATCCTAGATCTGCCTTTGTGCAGATATACTTGTTCTCACATTTATTATAAGATATTTAACCATTACTTTCGTGAAAATAGATTATTACTTAGTTTATGCATAGATACTAAAGATTCAATAGATTCACACAACAATTACACTTTATTTCACAGAAAACAGATCATTAAGCAATAATGCATAACTTGAACGGAAATAAGAATAAAACATAGAGGCAAGATATTTGTTCCAAAATCAGTCTTTATTAGATTCAACATTCAATTTACATATTCTTCCACCCTACACACCTAGCTGTAGGGGCCCGCGCACTCAGCTGCAAACTTGCAAAGGTCTTTGCGCACTCAGCTACAGGAGCCTTCCCCTTTCACCTAAGTATAGGAAACAAAGCTTTCCTGCCTTAGCACTTGCCTAAAACAATAATCTTCTATCTTAGTTATTATATCTAGACTCACTATGACTCAAATATATATAGCGTTTTTGCTTACAATACCATCGCTAATGGCCTATGGGTGAGTCTCAAAACTGACCTATCAGTTACCCAAACAAGGGGCTAAAGCCCCTTTGACTCTTACTTAGTTGTGTGCTCCACATCCACATTTCACAGAGACTTTACATTCTTTACAAGATTCTTCTCAACAATTGGTTAAACTAACCCAAAATTGACCCGGGGACCCTATCCCAACAAGTCCCCAACACAAATATGGTGACTCGCCCTCGATTCACTCTGATGGCGCCTCAATCTTGTTATGGATGTCACTAAACTCGACCTACAATGCTACTACTTCAGCAAAACTCTGTACCGCAGCCTGTTGCACTTCCTCAACCAGATTTTTTCTTCGTGGGCCTTCTACTGCTAGGCGTATCATTCTTTGTGTTTGTTGAAGTGTATTTAACTTTTCCTAATAAGTTGACTAGCTTCCTTTATCCATAGATGTATTATGGCCTTGATAAGGGCATCTTTCCTTTGTAGCTCTTCAATCTGTGACTGCATTTGTTTACCTCCCTACAATCGAGCGAGGCGTTGGACTGGCTCCAAAGTGCGCTCAGTTGCCCTGACTTCATCAAACCTTCGTTGTGTCACCCGGATATCTATGTTAATTATCTCTAGGTTTGGGTCCTCCTGCAAAGTCGTCCACAGCTCCATGGCTTGATTGAATATCATCACGCAATTTGTGACTATTTTATCCAAAGTGCCCTTGCTTTGTGCTGCTCCCAGACCTTTGGTGGAGTGGTTGGCTGTAATTTCATATGTAGCTCTGAGATCTTCATTTGGAAGTCAAACATGACTTTTCCTATCTCATCCTTGGACTCGCGGACTGTGGCAGCAAATTTCCTTATTTTGGTTGTCGTTGTTGTATCCTCTGGAATGTTTAATTATGGGACTGAGTTTCATGCCTACATTATCATTGTCTCCAGGCTCTAACTTCATGCTTGCAGCTCTTCCTTTACTTTCAGAGCCTGAGCCTTCTGTGTGAACAACTGCTCATTTTTTACATTGAACTCGCTGATCACTACAAGCGCACGCTGCTCTCTAATCCTAAGCTCATCTGAAATCCCCTAATGCAGTGCATGGAGAGTCTAAAGCCGCAGCGTGGCTAAGTTCACCTCGATGTCTTTGATTGTGCTCAACAGGGCGCGATCTTCCTCTGATTCCGCATCGACTGATACTTCTAGTAAGGAGATGACTCTGAGGTCCAGAGTCCATTCCAGCTCCAAAAATTTCTTGCTCCCTTGCACCAAGCTCTCTTACACCCCACTTGCTTGCCCAACACTCACTTGAATCCTGCCAGTCTCGATCTACAAATCACGTAAATCCTTCTAGATGCTTCCCAACATCTACATGTACTACTGTTCAAATTGTTGCCACAACTCAATTGTGGTGTCTCTTACTTTGTCTATGATTTCATTATATCCCCTTCTGTGAGGATCATCGGATCTATGTGTGCTTTATTATCATATTTGTGCTTCTTCCTTGGCCCTACAGTTGTCTCCTCATTGTGCTTTCTTAGTGTGAAGGGAGTGTTTTGTGCCTCTCCTCCATCTCTACCATATTCTAATAGTTCCTGCTCTTTGGTATGATGGGAGTCGATGCTTCGACTTCCTCCGTGTTAGTGCGCTTTGTCTCAACACGCTCTTTCGCAGCGCACTCTTTTCCAGCAGTTGCCTTAGTAGCAACTTCTTTCTTTCTCTGCTCAGCCAATGCGTGCACCGCTTTATGTGCTACTTCTTTTTGCTTCTGTAGAGTTGTCGCCTTCGTAACAAAGCTTTCTCCACCCTTACTGGTACCTATTGTTAGGCCCCTATAATACTAGTGATTCCCCCATTACTATTATCATTGTACCCCTTATTGTTATTATTGTGCCCCTATTGTCCCCATATTTTTATTAGTATGCCCCATAGAAACCTGCTATTGCTATTTTGTGCCCTTATGTTATTATTGTTATGTCGGCTTGATTATATTGTGACCCCTTAGACTCCTATATATAGAAGGGAGGTTTAGTCATTTGTATCATCCAATAATTGTTCATTTGTCTAATGTAAAGGAGGTTGCCCCCTCGAAGAGACTAAATTCTAAGGCGTTGACCTATCTTTTCTATCTTTTTGTGAGCTGGTTTCCTAACATTTGGCATCAGAGCTTTGGATCCTAGGGTTTGGCTACTCCAAATAGGTCATTGTGGCATTTTCGATATAAATTTTTTTTCTACGATGTTTTAGAAGCTACAAAAAAAACCCATTTGAGTCGAAATCGTTCTGAACTTCGAATCTGAATTTCATAGCTTGTCTCTCTATATTTGTGGATATATGATCTGAGGAAGTTAGAGTTTTTGCAAACTCTTGAATTACATTCCAAACAGGTGACCTGGGGAAAATTGTCATAAGTTTTGTTTTGAGCATCAAATTTAAATTTCGTAAGAAGTTTTAGAAAGAGGACGAGCTTTAGTTTTCTAGGTATCAGTTTCAGATACGAAGGTCAAAACAGTGACACGTGGCACGTCGTACAAGTTCACTCCACTGAACTAGTATATAATCAGGTCAACATGGGAGATTTGGCATAACTCTTCCTCGGAGAATCCAATCTTGATCAGACTTCGGGGGTTAGAAAGAGAACTAAAAGGGCTACCTCAAGACGAGATTTCAGATATTCAAGATCCGCAGTTACAGAGATACAACAGATTCAATATCGAGCTCTTACAAAGTGAAAAAAAGGTGTTTAGTTTTTTTTTTAATTTTGCATAAGGTTGGTTTGAAAAATTAGTTTGAAGGAATTCAAAGGGAATAGTGAAGAATTATTAACATTAATTAATTCCCTGAAGAAAGAAAATGGAAACACCTAGTAAGCAATCTGAAATCTCTAGCATGACTCGTGAAGAAGAGGAAGAAATGCAACATGATATATCAAAATTACAAGACCAAGTACAACAAATTTCACTCTCACTAAAGGTAAATGAAGCCATGATGAATGGCGTGGAAGTTAATATGAATGGCATGCAAGTTAATATGGATGGCGTGGAAGCTAAGATGAATGGCATGGATGCTAAGATGAATAACATGGATGATAAGATGGAAGAATTAAAGATAGATTTGAATAAGTTGCTACAAGAAATGGTCACTAATGGTGAAAGGGTAGTAAAGGAAACTCATGATGAGAACAAAAGAAATATTAATCGTGATTTCATAGACTTTAATCTTGGATTGAAGACCCACCATGTTCCAAAAATCGATATGAGGAAGTTTAATGGCAAGGATTTCTGAACATGGATATTACAGATGAAGCAATTTTTCGATCTCCATAATGTGCAAAACACACAAAACGTACGTATTGCAACTTTATATTTTGAACCAAATCAATTTGTATGGTATCGATGACTTTGCTCTCGTAAACAAATTGTCACTTGGGCAATTTTTAAGGAAGAAATGATAGCACATTATGAGGATACAAAAAGCAACACATTTTTTAGCCAATTGATAATTCTCAAACAAAAGGGTCCAATGATGGAGCACATTAAGGACTTCCAAAAACTGAACATAAGGGTAAAAGATATTCCAAAGGATCATAGTATTGATGTGTTCATAGGGACTTTAAAGGATAATATCCAACATGAGGTTCGCCTTTGGGAACCTGATTCATTGGAGAAGGTATCCAGGTTAGCAAGAAAAATGGAAAGCAAAATTATGGCAACCAAGAAGCCTACCATTCACAACTATAAAGATGGAAGTGTTGTTGCCCCTAGCCTTCCATAACCTACAAGGTTGACACCACAACAATTGGAAGAAAAAAGAGCAAAAGGGATTTGTTACAGTTGTGATAGAAAATACACTAAAGTCATAAGTGTGCTGAGAATAAATTATTCTACATAGATTGTGAAGAGGAGGAAGAAAAGGAACAATAAATGTCAAAAGAAGAGGATATACTCTAGGAACAAACCCTAGATAAAGAAGAAATGAATCCGACCATATCATGTAATGCTTTGGATGGAATTACCACTCCTCAAACTATCAAGATAGAAAGACATATCAAGAAGAAAAAGGTAATAGTGTTGATTGATTCGGGAAGTACCCATAATTTTATTCATTGTAAGATAGGAAAGGAATTGAATTTCTTCTTATATCTAGCACCAGAGTTTCAAGTGATGGTTGCAAATGGAGGAACCATAAATTGCTCGGGAAAGTGCCATAATATCAAGCTATCCATGGGAGAATATGTATTGAATAGCCCAATGCTTTCCATTCCAATGGGTGGTGTTGATGTTGTATTAGCAGTCTAATGGCTACAATCCTTGGGTACAATAGCTTTTAATTTTCAAGAACTTTTCATGAAATTTTTTGCGGAAGGAAAAGAAGTTGAATTAAGGGGTATTGCAGGGAAACCAGGAAAGATAATAAGCTCTAACGGTATGACAAAACTTCTAAAGAAGGAACAACGAGGTGTAATTGCACAGTTATGATCGCTAGAGGTTCCCACATCGAAATCATCTATTTCTTCAAATCTCCAAAAAGGCTTGGACAATCATTCTAAGGTATTTGAGACTCCCAAAGGTCTCCAACTATTCGTGATCATGATCATGCTATTCATTTGATTCCAGGAAGTGTTCCTCCAAACATCAGGCCGTGCAGATATCCCTATGCCCAAAAGAGTGAAATTGAACGTATGCTTGTAGAAATGCGAGAGGCTGGTATAATTCAACCTAGTTAAAGTTATTTCTCTACACCAGTAGTATTGGTGCACAAGAAGGATGGATCATGGCACATGTGTCTGGATTATAGGGAGATCAACAAGCTCACTATTAAAGATAAATTTCCTATTCCTATCATTGATGAATTATTGGATGAATTGCATGGATCAATTTACTTCACCA
>APFE030682491.1:68486-85787 GCA_000404065.3 Pinus taeda
CTCTTATACTAGCTGAAATACTAGTACGTAGACACTGACCTACAGAAGGCTACTACCTTCTCTTTCCTTCCAGGGACCACGTTTCATCAATTTTCAAACTGGATCCAAAACATCATGTACATGTGCATCACCCAATCTCCTTTAAACAAATAACTTCTCAGAATGAAGTAACCAGAAAATAACACCAGTAACCAGACACCAATTTAAACCCAGATCTCTGCAGAAACAGATAAAAGACAACTAA
The DNA here is from genome assembly GCA_000404065.3 of Pinus taeda. Lineage (NCBI taxonomy): Eukaryota > Viridiplantae > Streptophyta > Pinopsida > Pinales > Pinaceae > Pinus > Pinus taeda. The sequence continues at coordinate 68,731 of APFE030682491.1, forward strand.
AATATATTTCAAGAAAGGTCTGCAACTTCACCGAAGGAAACCTGTGGATATCCGCACTTCTGCCGTGACGAATCTGCGCAACTCCACACCTGCACTGTCTACTGTTCAGCGCACCTCCACACCTGCTTTGCCAATTCAACTATGTCTCACCAACCAATTATCAGAAATTCATATCTTGCTCTTCTTAAGATTTTCAACACTTGTGATTAGCCAAATGATCTCCTTTCCTTTTTATAGGCTAGGCCTCACTCAAAACCATTGAGAAACAATACCACGGACCCAATACTTGGGTTGAATTCTTTTGGATGCAATACCACGGACCAAAACCATAGGATCAAAAATTGTTGGACTAATACCATGAACCAACCATAAGATTTCCCATGTGCGTGCGCTTTTCTCTGCATGAAAGTGCGTGAACTTTTCTCTGCATGAAAGGAACTTTTCTTTGCATGAAAGTGCGTGAACCTTTCTCTGCATGAAAGGAACTTTTCTCTACATGAAAGTGCGTGAACTTTGCTGCACTATAATTTATCATCTGAGATGAGTGGGTTTCCATCAAGTACAACATATGTATCATAATGCCAACAATCATGTCATGCTCTCTTGCGTTCCTTTTGCACTTGCTGGTGAAAGCCTGGAAGGAAGTGTTCATCTTCTGACTCCATGTTGCACGAGTTGTTCCTCCAAGGTCTCGCAATCTTCCATCTCTGTCAAGGCTGCAATACGTAAACTTGGCACATTATACTCCATAGGCATCACTGCTTCAATCCCATAGACCAACCTAAACGGTGTTTGGCCTGTCAACTTCTTGTAGGTCGTCCTATATGCCCATAGCATTGCTTGTACGCGCATATCCCAGTAATTCTTCTGCGCATTGTAGACCTTCTTCAACACATTCTCCAATATTTTATTAAATGCTTCTACTATTCCATTCACCTGTGGCTGATAGGGCATTCTGTTTTGATGATACACCTAGAATTCCTCAAGCATCACGCTGATCGTTTCATTCAAGAAATGTGTACCGCTATCACTCATCAATATCTTAGGGCATCCAAACTGTGTTAAAACATATTCAAACAAAAACTTCGCAGTGGTGGCAGTTGTACAATCCTTCACTGGCTACGCTTCCGCCCATATGGTTAAATACTCTATTGCAGTAATGATATACTGCGTGTCTTCTTTTCTAGTGGTTGTATCGGACCTATGAAATCAATGGCCCACTTATCAAATACCCGCAACGAAACCTGAGGATTTAAAGGAAATTTATCTCTTCATGAAGGTGTTCTTGTCCTTTGGCAAGCATCACATGCATTGCAGTGTGCCTTAGAATCCTTATGTAATGTCAGCCACCATAACCCAGCATGCAAAATATTTTGTGCGGTCACTTTTCCTGTGTAGTGTCCTCCTTCCACTCTTCCATGTGCTTCAGCGAGGATACTAGTGCATTCAAACTTGGGAACATACCTTTGCAGTATTTCATATGTTCCCATCTTATACAAGTGACCCGCAATCACTGAAAAATTTGCAGAGCGGACTACTAATTCCTTCTTCTACTGAGTAGAATATCCTTCGGGATCTGTACCTGTGGTTAAAAATTGAATGATATCCGCAAATGGTCGTCCGGGACGTGCACCACAAAGAGTTGCACATCTAACAATCCTTTGTCCAAACTATTTGGTTCTTCACCTGTTTCAATCCTAGATAGATGGTCGGGTCCTGCATTCAACCTTCTAGACTTCACAATCACTTCAAAGTCATATTCTTGAAACAACAGTAACCATCGGTAGATCTTCCCCCCCAACATAGGCTTATTGACCAGGTACTTCAATGTGGAGTGATCTGTATACATTTTAAAGTGTCCACCCAACAAATAATGTAGAGATTTTTGTAGTGCATACACCATCGCCAACCCTTTGCGCTCGGTAGTGGAGTAATTCTTCTTAGCCTTGGATAACTTTATGCTCATGAAGACTATCAGATGATAAATTTCTCCTTCACCTGCCTGTGTTAATACCGCTCCTAGCGCAATGCAAGAGGCATCTACATGCACATGGAATTCCTTCTTCCAGTCTAGAAACACCAAAGGAGGTGAAAGTACCATCTTTTCCTTCAAGACATCCAAACTACGTTGACAGTCTTCATCCTAGCAAAGCATCTCATCTTTCTTCAATAATTTTTCCGTCGGCGCAATTATCCAAGCATATGACTTGATAAAATTTCTATAATACCCAGTGTGCCCCAATGTCGTGCCCAACTGTTTTACATTCCTAGTAGCTTCCAAATTCACAATCACAATGATCTTTGCAGGATCCACCATCAATCCCTGCTTACATACGACATGGCTAAACAAAATTCCGAAGGGCACATAGAATATGCACTTCGTTAAATTTAGCGTGATTTGATACCTTTGACATGTATCCAGCATAAGGTGCAGGCTCGCAACATGGCACTTCACCAATCCAAACACAGTCCAATTGTCAAAATAAACCTCCAAAATTTTATGAATAAATTCCTTGAATGTCGTGATTACTACTTGGGAGAAAATTGCAAGCATGTTCTTCAATCCGAATGGCATTACTTTATATTGAAAGCAACCCCACTTTGTCGCGAAGGTTGTGTTGTTTCGATCTTCCGGTGCGACCTTTATTTGATGATATCCCAAAAAGCCATCAATAAATGAATAAGCCTCTTGTCCACCAACATTCTCTAATACTTCATCTATAAATGGTGTTGGAAACGGATTGCACACACATGCATCATTCAACTTTCTTAGATCTACGCATATTCGGATTTCACCTTTTTCTTTCTTGTCTTGCACCACTATTGGGCTTACCCAATTGTCTTCCTCTATTGGTTCATTAATATCGGCATCTAGCATCCTATCATGTTCTTGGTGCACCTTATCTTTATATTTTGGATTTAGCTGATAAATTCTCTACTTAACGGGATTCGCATCTAGCTTCAACATAATCTTCATAACACCTAAATCTCCAACGATCCCTTTCAAATCCAAAAACTTTGTTGGAAATAGGTCCTGGTACTCGAGCAACAGTTCAACCACCTTATCAACTGTATCTTCGTCCCAATAGTCTCCTATCTTTGCGAACTTAGGCTTTGCTTTGGATCCAATATTTACTTGTCTAGTCTTCAAAGGTTCATATATATCTAGGTTCACAGCTTTTGTTCCTTTGACTTCGTGTTGTCATTCTGTCTCTGGAATGTTAATATTCTGTGGTTCTTCTTCTTCCTCTTCAACAATCACATTGTAACACTCTAATGCATGGCGCAACTATGTACTCCAATCCGGCTGAACCCATTCTACTGGTTCCTTAGGTGTTCTAAATATAGTTGTTTTGATCTCCTGGAGTGCTTCATCAATGCACTCAAACCCATCCTCAAGCCGAAATTTAATAAGAAATTCCCCCTTAAAATGTCCCATTCAGCTGTCCCATGGCGAAACTTCGTCTCCAAATACTAGTTCATTGGAATTGTATCTAAAGTATGAAAGAAAATGTGCACCCATTCTCGTTGTAGTTCCATTCCCTAGGCCTTAGTCCATTGTTCCAAATGATCGAGCGAATCATCCTTCCCATTGTATTTTTCTGTCATCCGAGTATTAGCATGCCCAAACCTTAATTTCATCATTCTTCTATATTCCTTCCATCCAACGAAGCTCTCCTTGTGCGTACCCCAACAACGGGCAGGTGTAGGACGCAACACCAACTCTAGTGCCTGGAAGTGATGTTCTTCCAGTACTTCCCTTTCAAATTCATCTAAAAATAGATCCACATTAGTCAAACCATCATAATTCGGAAGATTTTTTACCTCAGTTGAGACACACTGCAGTGATTTGTTCATCGTATTGCAATGGAGCGTGGATACTTCATGCAACTGATTCTGCCAATGTTCAAGCTCTTCATCCGAATTTGAGGTGCAGGAGATATCCCTATCCCACACAATTCTTCCATTTGTTGTAGGATTGATCCAATATTCATTTCACATTGTGATCTTGTATATCTCATCCAGATCATCGTCACTTTCCACAAAGTCGTGAACAAGTTCAGTATAACGTACTCCTTTCGTAGGATCTAGTGGTACTACAACCTTGAGTGACTTCCTTTCAAACATCATCTTCTGCTTCTTCAAGTTGATTACCACATCCATATCAAAAGCCTAGTCAATTCCTAGTAATGTGGGGTATCGGTTACTATCATCCACTATTTCAATGACCTCAAAGTCAGTCAGTGTGCTTGTGCCCTCAATGTCCATCGTTACCCCATATAAGCGCCCCAGTGGAATAATATTTTGTTGATTTACCATGCGCAGCTAAATAGCAGACCATTGTAGCGCAGGTCTCCCCATCCTTTCCCATGTCTACTTAGGTAGGACGTTTGCATCAGATCCTAGATCCAAGATTACCTGACCCATTTCATGTTCGCTTATCTGCGTGGTCAGCCTCATCTCGCGCCCTGTTTTCTTCTTATCCTTACCAATTTTCCTCACAGTGTGTTGTTCAACATAATTCTTTTCTTTATTTGCGCACTTGTCGATTAACTCTTGCAACTCTTCTACTTCTTTCTTATTGTGCAATAACTTCATACAGGGCTTTAGAAAAGTAGCTAGTATTGAAGGATCTACCTCTTCTGTTGTACTAGTTTTTGGCATTTCCTCCTAGCTTCCTGAGGTGGAGGCCTCAATGAAGTTCTTCTTTGCTTCCATGAAGGTCTCTTTAGCGTGATTAAGATCAAAATATACTTCCTTCCCAGTAGCCTTGCACACCCACTTGTCATCCTCAGACTGCTTGCCTTTATCTGCATTAGTGGCCATACCACTTCTTGTTACTATATTTATGCTCTAGTATTCTTCATGGGGCTTTGCCCTCATCATCTGAATGTTCTGCGTAGGCTTCTGGGGCTACACCTTCTTTTCTTGCATCTTCGCCATAAGGACTGGACATTCTTCTATCACATGATCAAACTATTGATATTACTGACATGACAAATGCGTAGGGTTTGTACAATCTCGCGCGAAGTGCCATGCTTCGCCACAATTAAAGAAGATTACCTGCCCATGCCCTCGACTGGTTCCACCCCCTCTTCCTCGTCCTTGGCCTTTGAATCCCCCACGCACTACTCCTGCTCCCTGATCCTTAGGTCGATTCTCTACCTGCATTATGTAGGTCGGGGTTTTATCCATCATTAGCTCATAACTCCTACAATGGTGTTTATCATGTCCCACAGATTTACAGAAATTACAAAATAATTGTTGAGGGGTCTCTACAAACTTCTGTAGTAAATGGAAATTATCAGTTGCGTGCTGTCCTGTAACCTGACAAATAGCGCACCACAACGCAGCTCCCGCGCTCAACCCAACAATATTCTCTGGTTTCAGGGGAACAATCTATCCCCCCCATAATATTGTTCTTATAAACTGGGCAATGATCTTTATCATGTCCATGGCTCTTTCACTTTAAACACCAGACCTCGGCATGCACCTTCGACTGGTCTTCCTTTCCTTTCTTCAGGCTTTGAAACCCCAAGTGCAGTCTTTCCAACTGTGAGTGAATCTGTTGCACTCCAAGGTTTTTATCCTCTATGGGTGAGGCATCCAACCTCATTGCATTTTCTAAGGCTTCAACTTGCGTTGCTATCTTTTGTTGTGACAGAGGCACTCTCAAGTGCGGCAAGAGTGACACCATATACCAGTTGTGATGCTAGGAATTTGTAATCACTATATTGGCTTGCCTAATTAGACATTTCAACCTTTGATAAAAATCCCAAGATTTCTCATCTACCTTTTGTCGAATTTCTTTGAACTCATTCACTGACTGCACCTCTGACTTAGGCTTTCTGAACTCCTTGTTCAGAGCTTGCTGGGTCTTTGTCACTGTTGCGGTAGGGTTATCAGTGCAATACTTGATGTACTATGTCAGTGCTCGATCTTGTAAGGATGTGACTAGCTACACTTTCTTGATGCTATCATCTATGATCTATTGTGTCGTCCATGCAGCTCCTACGACAAACCAAAACTGTTTGGGATCTTCACTCCCTACTCCTTTAAAAATCGACATCTTCATTGTGTTTTCCATGTTAAATGGTCGTAGTGGAGGTCGAGGAGGTGGAGGTGAAGGTGTAGGCGTATAAGGTGGAGGTGAAGGTGTAGTCGTATCAGGTGGAGGTGGAGGTTGAGGTGGAGTGGACAGATGAGGTATCCTCGGGATACCCTGCGTAATTAGTTGAACTGCACTTCACGGTGTAGTCAAGATCCTCCCTTTATCGTCACTTGAAGGGGGTTCAATGAGCGAACTATACTCTGAGCTTGGTCCTTCATTTCTTATAAAGAATCTTCCACTTTGTGTAGCCCCAAACATCAAGGTAACTGCATAAACCTCCTTTCACATAACAACATTTTAATCCAAGTTTTTAATGATTTCAAATACTTACCTCGCGATCCCTTAAATAGAATTCATTTCGCTTCGCTATAGCTGATATTTCTATCGATCGCAAAATAAGTCACAAACATTCCTAGTGTGTGATCTATCCGATGATCCACAGCCCGCACGATATTGCTTCCTGATGCCTCCAAGTGTCGTACCAGTTTAGGATTCCACACTATAGGGCCGTTAAGCCTCCACGTCCCTTGACTATCGGCTAATTTAGACAACCACACATATAGTTCAACAAGGAAGAAACAAAAGAATGCGTCGGTTTCATCTATGTATAAATATCTCTGCAACCACTGCTCCTTTGATAATTAGGGCTCCTGTTCTCTTGAGCCACGAACGTGTGCACGTTTCGATCAATCCGCTTTTCAATCTTTTTCTTCATAGGAAACCATTTATCACACATCTCTTAGATAGATCCCAATCCTAGCAACGAAACCATTTGTTGGCTTAAGGGGGATTGACCCAAGTTCATAGTTAATCACACTAACCAAAAAAACTCTAATTACTGGTGCTTTTGGCAACAACCTGCATAAAGCAGGCTGTAGTCTCACCCGAAGAAATATTGGGGGATGTTAGAACCAATTTTCTACATTCAGAGACCGTGTGATAAGTAATCTTAAGCCCTTGTAGCTCAGATCTTCTTTCACGCAAATCTATGTCTTTCTATGGTCTGTTACTGCAACTCTAAGAAAACGGCTCTTAGAGACCTTTGTGAAGGTCTGCGATTAGACTCTAAATCTAAAAGAAGCAGATTGACCACTTTCACGCAACAAACAATAATACTAGATTTTCCTTCGTGCAGATCTATCTGTTCTCACAGTTATCATACATATTTAACCATTACCTTCGCGAAAACAAATTATTATATAGTTTATGCATAGATATTAAAGATTCAATAGATTCGCGCAACAATTACACTTTATTTCACATAAAACAGATCTTTAAGACATAATGCATAACTTGAAAAGAAATAAGAATAAGACACAAAGGCAAGATATTTGTTCCAAAATCAATCTTTATTAGATTCAACGTTCAATTTACAGACTCTTCCACCACGTGCACCTAGCTGCAGGGGACAACGCACTTAGCTGCGGACTTGCCAAGGTTTCTGCGCACTCAACTGCAAGAGCCTTCCCCTTTCGCCTAGGTACAGGAAACAGAGCTTTCCTGCCTTAGCATTTGCCCAAAACAATAATCGTTTATCTTAGTTATTATATCTAGACTCGGTATGACTCAAATATATATAGTATTTTTGTTTACTATACCATGGCCCGAGGCCTATGGGTGAGTCTCAAAACCGACCTATCACTTACCCAAACAAGGAGCTAAAGCCCATTTGACTCCTACTTAGCTGCGCGCTCCACATCCACATTTCACAGAGACTTTACATTCTTTACAAAATTCTTCTCAACAGTTGGTTAAACTAACCCAAAATTGACCCTGGGGACCTTGTCCCAACAACCCTTCAAGCTAGATAAGAAGGGTTGTCCTATATCTCTATCAACCTAGCTTATGCTAGGAGGTAAATTATTAATGCAAATCCTAGATCTAGTATGCTTATGCAAGAGATTGTGGGTGATATTTATCTTGAGTTAAGATTTTCTTAAGTTGTTTAAGTACTTGATTAGAACTTTTTTAAGAGTACTTAACAATAATGAATTGTAATCTTAGACAATATAAAATGCTTAGAGATACAAGTGTAAATTTCAACAATATTCCACAAGATACCAAGTAACCCAAGATGCAAAATGCTAAAAATAGTTAATCAAGATGTTGATCACAGATTCATGACAATTTATACCAGCAATACTACTTCAGAAAATTCATATCTTATCAATGTTGTAACAATAGTGCATAACTCCGCCTCTAAATTTAAAGAAGTTTTGGATGAATTCAGTGAGGCCTCAAGTAGCGTTGTAAACAAGAACAAATGCCACATCTTCAGCTGGAACACTTCGCCCAGATTGCTCTCCGCTATTTCTAGATGCTTAGGTTTTACTGCCTCCTCTTCTTGGACCTCTTTCAAATATTTGGGCCTCCCTATTTTTCATAAGAGACTTACAAGCAAAGACTAGCTCCCTTAGCCTGAAAAATTCATGTCTAGGATCCAAGCCTGGGGCTACTCCTGGCTCAACGCTGCTGGAAAATCTGTGCCCACCAGCCTCCCTCTATTTCAATTTGTTGGACTTCTCGCTCAGGCAATCATATTAAAAAAAATGGAAGAGTTTATGCACAGGTTCTTTTGGAAGGGTGGAAAACAGAATGAAAAAAAGATTCCCCTTATCAGCTGGGAAACCATCTCCAAGCCACTATGGGAGGGTGGATTGAATTTCAAAAATCTCTGTCAGCAGAATGTGGCTATGGCAGCTAAGTCTATCTGGAGGATCATTGCGCCCAAGCCTGGATAGGCCCAGTTGGCTCTCTGGAAAAAGTATTTCAGAGGTCCTCGTTCAAGCTGTTTCAAAAACGTGATCCATTTGCCTAACTCACCTTTCCTCAAGCTGTTTGTAAAAGCTGCTCCTTTAAAGAAACGGCAAAAAGATCAATATCTGGACTGATAAAATCATGAACATGGACCCAATTGAAGACAGAGCCTCCATTAGAGCGTTGCGATGCTAGATGGATAGAGAGGGGCTGTGTTCGTTGTGGGATATCTCTCTTTGGAGTGACTCTGTTTGGGCAGGCGGGAAATGTATTCAAGTGTCGGCTCATCTGCTCAATGAATGGTCCACGTTGCTAGATATCCTTCACGGCTTGGTGCCAACGCACATGAGGAAAAGAGATTCGGAAGGCTGGGGGCCGAATGACAGGGGCTACACTGTCTTCATGGGATACACCAAGCTGAATGAGAGGCCTTACGTCCCCCTTGACTCAACACCTTGACAGGGAGTCTGGTGTTTTCCTTCCTAGCCCAAGGTCGACTTCTTTGCTTGGCTTCTATGCCATGGCAGAATTCTAACGTATGATATTTTGCAGAGGAAAGGGTTCCACGGTCCCTCCATCTGCTCGTTGTGCAAAGAAAATGCAGAAACAACAGTCCATTTAATTCTTGATTGCAATTTCTCTAAGCCAATCTAGTTCTCCTTTATTCACAATTTGGATCCCAACTTTCTACTGCCTTGTTCCACTACTGATCTTTTTTCTAATTGGGCAATCAGATATCCTGGCCCTCCTCCTAAAAATCAGGTAATCAAAACTTCATGGGCTATCCTTCCAAAGGTTATTTGTTGGCAGATATGGCTAGAACGAAATAGAAGAATTTTCAGAATACTAATCAAAATCACAAGGTCTTAGAAATCAAAATTAAATGTCATATAAAGGAGTGTTTGACTGATATAAAAGATGACTCTAATCTCAGCCAACAGGACATTGCTTGGGGGCCATTCCTTGATTTGCAATTTCAACCAGCAGTCAGAAACGCCCCTCCTCTTAAAAACTGGCAAATAAGAAAATCTGAAACTGACTTTCAAGACTAGCTCATATCGCACTCAAGGCACTCTCTCTTCTTTGATGGGGCAGCAAAGGGAAATCCGGGCAAAGTCGGTGCAGGAGGTGTTGTTGTAAATCCATTTGGGGAAAAATTCATTCCTTTGCTTGGGGGCTTGGACATTCATCCAACATTCAAGTTGAGGCTTTGGCCCTCTATCAAGGCCTCAAGATCCTCAAATATTTAAATGTAAGTGAAGCTAACGTTATAGGTGACTCCCAGATCATTATAAATGCAATGATTTCCAACTCCCCAACGTTGGATCTTAAACTAGCAAGGCTAATATCCAAAATCAAGGGCTTGGAAAACACTTTTCAGAAGCTGAATTTCGATCATGTGTTGAGAACTCATAATAAAGAGGCAGACACTGAAGCCAACAAAGCTGCCCTCCTCTCTGTCGGGGTCAAGATGAAAGACAAAGAAGAATCATGGGAACCCATCCCATAAGCTGATTACTGCCATGTTTGACTGCATGCTCTTAAATAAAATTGTTTGTATCTTCAAGTGGGGAAAAATCTCTGAAATCGAAAATATAGATTCCTTATCAAGGAAGAAGTCTTCAAGCTTCAGCTGCATTCTCATTCTTAGCAGGGAGACACATCAAGACACAGATGTCCTCAATGTAATCAGATTTTCGGCATTCAGGCCAAGATGAATATAAAAACCCCATAACCGTTTCTGTAAAAAAAAAAAAACAATAGTGCATAAATAACGAAACTTGACCAACACATAAAACACTGAAATTTTAATGACCAACCAATGTAATTCAACCTGTTTAGATCACTTTAAGATGATGTATTCAGTAAAATTTCAAATCTGATTTCTTGATTTGTGGCAGTAAGTAAAGACAGATCAACAAGATAAAACTTCCAAAAATAGACAACCTATATCCCCAAAAATAACAAAATGCTCTAGAACTTACAAATTTCACTTTTAGGGCTTTCAGAGAGTTTGACTCAGCAATTTTCAAAACTGATGTGTTTATTACAGTAGTGAGTTAAACCATAAATCAACAAACTAATCAAGCCAAAAATAGATGCCCAGTATTTCCAAAAATAGAAAATTTTCTGGAAATTTAAAATTTTAGTTTTTTGGCCCTTATTCAGTATTTGGTTAAGAAAGTTCAGAACTGCAGAAAATTTTGGTTATGCAAAAAAAATCAGCAAGCTTAAATGTTAGATCCAGGCCAAAACTCAAATACCCAAGAGGCCAAAATTTGTGAAGATGAAAATTTTGCAAATTTAAATGACTTTGACCATTTAGTTTGTGATTTTAGGGCCTAATTATTAGTAATTATCCTGTTGTAATAAAACAACATAAAGGGTTTAAAGGTCAAACCCTATGCCCAAGGCCTTGAAGATCTCACTGTTGAAAATTGTTGAAACTTTGGAATTACTTTGCCGCTTCAAAAATAAGAATTTTGAGACCTTAATCTTGCAAAACCACAAAGTATTTAGCTTTAAAACTTCACCTTAGGGATTCAGGTCAATTTTAGGGCAAAAGAGGCCAAGAATTAGAGAACAAGGCTAAAGGAGGTAAATTTGCAAGGATAAATGGATTAGGATGATAGATCGAGGCACAAGGATGAAGAATATGAATTTAAAGTGCCAATGTTATGCCTAACAAAGCTAACATTTGGAAAAAAGAGGGTATGGAGGCCTAGGTCAAGGAAAATCCGGGCTTAGAAGTTTCAAAAATGTTGAAACCCTTGCTCAAAATTTTTTATGCTACATCTCCTTTGATTTTTCCAAAATTTTCCCATGGGAAGCCTGCAAAAATTTCCAAGAGACTAGATATTACCCTCAAGGGCCTAAATCTAGCTCTTCGCCCACTTGGTTCCTCAATCTAACCTGCAAAAATGAAAATAAAAACACCCAAACCCCAATATATACAAAAATAAAACTAAAACCCCAACTCAAATTAGAAAAATAATTTACAGATTTAAATTTACAAAATTATTTATAAAATATACATGGGTTTTCAAATGGATTTTGAGAAAATAATTTTTATCATATTTTTTTCCTTGAAAGAATGGCTAAAATGCTTCAGAAAAATTAATGCTCACTATATCCCAAGCGAAGATTCAATCCACCATATAAAAATTAGAGATCCAAGCAAAGTAACCCTTGCCCACAGTTCGTGAACTTGGAGACCAAGGATTGAGTACATGCACACGTTATATATTATCTCAAAATAACAATATAAAGCACCACATAGGAAGGTCGTAGTCAATACATTCCACATATTAGCAACAAGAACACCTTAAGTTGCACCCCAAAGTCTTTTATTATAGTATAAAAAATAGTTCACACCTGGACAATAGATTACAAAATGCTTCAGCAACAATTCTTGCGAGAGATCGATATGACTAGAGACTCAAATGAATCTCTAATTTAAGATAAATCATTCAAATGGAAAAATAACAGCTAGTTTCTTTGATCCTTGTCAAAATAATTTTTGTCGTTGATAAATACTTCAAGATCTTTTAATCTTGGCCCTTGATTTTTTTAATTTTTTGAGAAATTTTCGAATTTGTCATTTAATTCTATTTTAATTAGCTCAAAATTAATTATTTTGAGCTAATTTCTTCAAAAATTTGACTTTGACTTAACCACCAAAGTCCAAGGGTCCAAATTTTCTTGAAAAATACAATATTCTCTTTGTGGAAGACCTTTAAAATTTTTTTTTTTTAATACCCACGAATTTTTTCATTTGGAGAATTTATTTCCCAAGACAATTTAACTTGGCTCTAATTAATTAATCTTTTGGCTTAAGATTTAATTTTATTTTTTCCAAAAAAAAAAAAAAAAAAAAAAATAAATTAATTTACACATGAAGGGATTAATTATTTTTCCAACCCTCTAATACATATGATTTTTCATTTACAATACTCAAAGAGGGAATATACATTCATCTTAGAATCTCAAGACACATAACCCATCTGTGACACAATATAATCTAGTAAATCAAGTGATTTGTAATAAAATAATTTAGCTAATTAACTTAAAGTATTCTTAAACCACTTTTACATCAGATTCAACTAAAACACTAGAGATCACTTAATAATTTGACAATAAATTTCACTCTTACTTTGGGGATTTAAGCTAGAGGGAAAAAACTCTTCTGATTAGGAGTGATGAAAAACATAGGTAACTAATAAGATTAAAAAACCTCCTAGGATGGAATTCGTCATCAAATTATAGGCTTACCTAAATTGTTACATAGACTTATGGTTTTCTAAGATCATTTACAATATATAACTTGCAGAATGGGATGACCATAACACATGGAATGTTGATATGTGATCCGATCCTTGTTGAAAATTTTGGTACTTCCGCTTCCCAGGAACTTTGGCAATTTGAGTGCAGTAGGACCTAACACAATGTATTTTTAATTTGTATGTTTTTCTTATGTTCTTTTCTTTCTTTTTTCATGCGTGGTGATCACCTTTGGAATTTTCTTATAGCATATACAAAATGTAATTTATTTTTTCTCGTTGATTAATAGAGTTATGTGTCTTTTCCTACGAGAAAAGAAAAAATATTGTCATACCTTTGTTGTCTATAGATATCATTTTGTTGTCTATAGATGTCATACCTTTGGTGTTGTTTTGTAATATTCTAGGGAAATTTTTACACTTGGTCTTCTCTCAGATAACTAGGTTTTCTAAAAAAAATGTTATTTTGCCCATTTAGTAATGGCACAAAAATTCTTTAATAGTACTTATGATATGAAGCACAATGATTTCACTATTCATTTAACCACAGATAATGTATAGTTCGTCAAAAGTTTTTGTAGTTCAGTGAATTGATAACTAGTTCCAAATCCATCAAAATGTGACCAATGAAATCTTATGCCCTATCTAATGGTAACTTGGATGGTGTCTACAAATTCGCAAACAAAATAATGCCCAATTAGTGAACCCTTGTGAATTTTCGGCAGAAGAAATGATGAATACCCTTAGATCAAATTTGATACAAGAATATTAACTAAGGGTCATTATCAAGGACGAATTCATTAGATATATTATGTCCCAATCTATTGATTCCCTTTTCTAGTTTGCTTAAGAGTCCTAAAAATGTTTCAAAGTCTATAATTATTTCAGGGGGTTCAATATGCCATAGTCCTAATTAATAAACCAAAAAGCCTTAGGGATATCCACTCAAAACCCTCGAGCTGCTTCAGGAATATGTTACGGTTATGTCCTAGAAGGATTTCACACCAAATCAACTTCAGAGAACTCAATTTATCTACCTCAGATAAACTTTTGAATTTGCTTAGAACTCCTCTGATTTAACCATAGTACCACTATAATGCCCCAGGAAACATTAATCTATCACTGGCTTTGATATTTTTTTTCCTCAGAAAAAGCGTAATTTTCATTAAAAATATAAGAAAATTACATGTTGTATGATACTGCAGATATGAACTGATGTTAGCAAAAAGGGAGTACTGTTTAGAGCTATTATAAACTTTACAAAAGCTATTATGATGCTTACTGATAATAAACTTCTGAGAAGTCCAGTAAGTTTATGAGAATATGAGTTTTGTCCAAAAATATACTGAAAACTGGTAAGTTATATACATAGAAGGAGAAAGTAAAAGAAAAGTTGTTGAATGGTCTAGCGATCATTCTTTTAGGAACCAATCATGTCCATAAAAGGACAATGATAGTAAATGTAGAAACTACCGCCCCTGTATTCCTGTATCTTCCATTGACCTCTATTCAGCTTGGCTGCCTCTTTGGATAAATGATTAGCGATCTCATTTCTTTCCCTGTATATATGTGAGCATACAAATGAATCAAATTGGGACTTTAGAGAAAGGATATCAGTAAGAATATCTCTAAGTGTGTGTAAGTGAGAATGATTAACTTCAATTGTCCAGTTAATTATGAGATGTGAGTCTTCAAATATCTGAAGTTGTTGGCAATTTTGTTCTTTTGCAAAAAGGAGAAGGTATTTTAGACGGGTCAATTCAGCATAGTTGTTGATGCCTCTGCCAAGGCCGACCTTGATTCTATAAGACACTATATTATCCATATGCAGCACTACCCCTCCACCACAGCCTTCAGCTTGTGCTAAGCCATCAAAATAACCCCAGGGGGAGTTTATGTCTATGGATTCCTGAGTAATGATCCGAGGGGGTCGGATGTCCTGGTCCTCCAAGAGCGAATTATATAAAGCCAACAGAAAAATACTGGAGGAGTCCCAATCTATTTTGGCATTCTTGAAAACAGATTTGTTCCTGTTAAGCCAGATTCCGCAACAAATTAGCAGTGGAAGGCATCTAGTTTTCTAAGAGTTGGATTTTATCCACCATCTTTGCCAAGCCTCTTCAATATCTCGTCCCGACCAATCAATATGTAGATTTAGTGAAGTGAGGATCCTTTTCCAGAAGGATTTCGGGACAGAACAGGTAAAGAAGAGATGAGAAGTATCTTCCTCCTGCATCCTACACATACAGCATCTAGAAGGCCCACAGTTTGCGCAACGCCTCCACAGTTTGCACAACGCCTCAACATTAGTTTAGTGGGAACCTTGTCTGTTAAAATACACCACATGAAAAGCCTAGATTTGGGAGGGGCCTTTAATTTCCAGATATGACTCCACCACCAAGAGAAATCACCCGTGTGTCTGGCTGCCATTGTATAAGCATAACCTGATTTGGGGGAGTATCTGCCTTGGGGATCCAATGCCCCAGATAAGGACATCTTGATTGTCGTTTATATGCACATTGGCCTCCTCTAATGAGCCTATGAATCTCTGCCAATCATCGACCCAAACTGCCGGAATGTTGAGCATTTTGTGGTCCTTCCAGATCTGGTTTTGCCACTTGTGCTGAATATCATTAGCTATATGTGATAAGTCACTGATCCCTGAGTCTTGAAGGAAATTGCAAAGAGGACAGGGGGAGAATATGGCCATTCTGACATCCACTCCATGCGTCCAAACCAGTCCTCACTTGAACTCCATTGCCAACTTTCCAAGCTAGACCACGCTTGATTAGAGAGATAGACTGAGATAATGCTTTCCAAATTATGGAGGATCTAGCCGTAGGAGCTGAAGGTCTATGAATCTATTCCAAAATTAAGAGTAGATATATGTGCTTATGATAAGTGATTTCCTACCAAAGACTTCTGGAATTAATAAGTTGCTAGCCCAGTTTTGCAGCCACAGCCTCAGTGAATAAATGCAAATTTTTTATGCCCCAACCCCCCAGTTTTTTGGGTTTGTCAATGTTGTCCCAATGGACATAAGCAAAAGTTCTCCCTTGAATTTGTCCGTGCCAAAGGAAGCAACAACATATTAGTTGAATTATTTTTAAAATTCCTTTGGGAATCCAAGCCAGTGACATCCAGTAAATGGGAATAGCTTGTAGGACTGACTTGAGGAGAGTTAGCCTACCTGCTCTGGAAAACCATCTTTGTTGCCAAATATTGATTCTACTTTCAATCTTGGCTATAAGCCAAGTCCAATCTGCTATGCGATAACCATTTGGTTTCAATCTGAAACCCAAATATTTAGGACCATCATCCAGATCTTGACGCTCATATTCAAAAAATTGTCTAGCTAATATTGCTTCATTCAACTAGCAGGAAACTATGATAATAGTTGATTTTGCAATATTTGGTTGCATGCCTGTAGCTATACAAAAAAGATATAGAATAGCCTTGAAAGCATATGAGTCTTGAAAAGATCCATTTAAAAAAATTAGAACATCATCAACAAATAAAAGATGGGTTATAGAGGACATATCCGAGAGCTTGACTCTAGCCAAAGAGTCTTCCTCTCTGCATTTTGTTATCAGTCTGTTGAAGCCTTCCATGATGAGGAGAAAGAGCAGCAAGGAGAGAGGACATCCCTGTCTAGGGCCTTGTTTTGCATGAAAGAAACTTGAACCCGCTCCATTGATGAGAATACCAAAGGAGACTGAAGTAAGATAGCCCATGATCCAATTGATGAAAGCAAAGGGGAAAACCAAAATACAGAATATACGAAGAAAAGAGACCGAGAACACAGAATGGCAAAGACTTTATTATTCAGAGAGAAATGTTCACTTGCCTCTTCGAGGGGGCAACCTCCAATAGAGCAGAGCTCGATTACAAAAATAAGACATGATGCT
>APFE030682491.1:87489-105315 GCA_000404065.3 Pinus taeda
TCGCCCCAATAAATAAGGTTGCCAGGTGTCAACTGCATGTAAGATGGCCATCATTTCCTTCTCGTATGTAGATTGGGCCTGATTCTTCCTACTGAGTTGTTGGCTTGTGAAGGCCAATGGTCTCCCTTCCTGCATTAAAACTGCCCCAATACCTGTTCCTGAAGCATCACATTCAATGACGAAAGATTTGGTGAAGTCAGGTAGTGCTAAAACTGGAGTGGAACACATGGCATTTTTTAGAGCTGTAAAGGCCTGTTGTGCTTCCTCATTCCAGAAGAAAGAATTTTTCTTTAGGAGTTGGGTGAGGGGCTTCGCTATGCGACCATAGTTGCGGACAAATTTACGATAATAGCCTGTGAGACCCAAAAATCCGCGTAAGCTCTTCAAGGTCTTAGGTTGAAGCCATTCCTGCATTGCTTGGATCTTTTTGGGGTCCACCTTGACACCCTCACGCCCCACAATGTGGCCCAAATACTCCACCCTTGGGTTTGGGCTCAACCCAGAGGCTTTGGTCCCTCTTCTTGTACTTATGTTTCTTCTTGATTCCAAACAATTCATAGTTTCTTGCATTTCAGTAGAGAATAATCTATAAAATCTCGTGGTTGCAGCCTCTGCATCACCTCTCTTGTGGGAGAATGAGTGGAAGGATTCACAACCATAGTCCAAAAATATTGTGTTTATGATTTCTTATGAATAGATTAATGTTAGTTATCCTATTTTACATTTGATTTATATACCTTAGAAGCCAGTTTAGATATTAGATCAATGTTAGGGCATAAATGAGATGTTATTTAAATTTAACTCATATTTTCCATCATAAGTTATTTCATTTTGTTAATGATAAATGGATGCATGCATGTGATTGATTACAGGGTTGGTTGATCTACAGGGAAGGGAACCTTTACAACTTCCATCTTTATCTCCTTCGTCTTCTCTTTCCACTTCCAAATTCTATCCCAAAACCCTGTTTTATAAGTCATTTTGCCTAGTGCATTGAGAACACTCATCCTATTGCAAGACAAGCCTATGATAGGTCCTGAGCTTGGTTAGGGGATCAAACCAACCTCCCTCCATTTGCTTCAACTTCCATCCACCTATCCATACCCTCAAGACGTCATTTTCACCTTCAAAAGCCACTCAAATGCCCTCCTGTAGCATTACAGGCCTCCTATAGAAATCACCTAGAGCAAACCTGTAGCATCACTTTCATTCATCAATTTTTATCTCCACTACAACTTTGACTTAGTTTAGATGAATAATGACTCCCAACTATAATTTTGTGATCAGGGGAAGCTCCTAGGCCACTCCAACCCTTCCTTTTCTTCACTGCAAAAACATAGTAGAGTTAATTTCTTTATCACAAGTATGATGCAAGTAGGTTATTGGTTTACAAGCAAGTGTGAACTAGGTAGATGGTACATGCAATTCTAATTGATAATTTGATGAATTATGAAAGACAAAATAGTTTCATTTCTGCAAGTAGATTTGTTAGTTTGATGGATTCTACAGTATAAAATAACTTTCTTTCTACAAGTAGATTAGCCTTTGTCCTATCATGATTTGATTAGTTAGCATTTACAAGTTGAGTATATGGAATTTCCACTTTCATAACTAGAAGTAATTTCCAATTGTACCTTTATCAACAAGATTTCATTCTAATTCAGTAGGAGGAATGGTCTCTAGGCACTTTTGATCTAATGTCATAGCTGAGGGTGGCATGAGTGGAATCCTATTTATTGTGCATATAGCACTGTCACCTCAAATTTTGTACGAACCTGAGGTTGATAATTTGAGTTGAGGAGCCCTTGGGAGTTGCAACATTCTTGGTGCAATACCAAAACTCACCACTTTTTAGCGTCGTTGTCAGGGAGGTGTCTAAGTAGATGTTGTTTCTTCTTAAGCATTGTTTTCTGTTTTGTATACAATTTTATAAAAAGTAAAAAAATAAAAAATATTTCTTTCATGCCTCATAGGGGTAGGGATAATTAAGGACTTTTTTTACCAAAAACCCCCACACCCTCAAACAATCAACCTTCACTCTTATTCAGTGATTGTGAGCTTCCCTCTCTGACTACGGGGGAGTTAGAAGACACTCTAGGTGAGAAACCTAAAATTTCTGAAGAACCTATTAGGGAAGAAGAAGATCCCACTTCACCTACACAAACTATGGTTGAAAACAAGGACAATGAGGTTTTCCCTATCAGAGGGACCAATGGAGAGGCTAGAATGAAGAACATAAAACCTATTGCCCTTCCATACTTCCATGGATTAACCTCTGAGGATCATGACACCTTCATGTTTGAATTTGTTGTTGTTTGTAAGACCTATGACCATGCCTCTGATGAGCAGAAGATGAAGTTATTCCCCTCTACCCTTAAGGATGCAACCTTGCGCTATTTTATGGGTATGTATGGGGGTAACATCACTACCTGGGCCCAAATGCAACAGGCCTTCAATAGAAATTACAAGGTCTACTCTAGGTCCAAAGAAACCAAGGAAGAAATATTTAGGATGACTCTTGGACCTGATGAATCCCTATAAGACTATGAGGAGAGATTTCAACTCAGTTATAGGAGGGCCAACTGTACCCTTGATCTTGAGTCACTCAAGTTAGTTTTTCTCCAAGGCATCAAGGAGGATATGTTGGAAACTTTCAACATGCTTTCTAGAGGAGATATCTATTAGTTATCCTATGATGACATCAAAACTATGTTCAAGAATCACTTTAGGGTTGCTAGGAAGAAGGGTAGGGCTAATCAAGGCTTGGTCAGTTCCTCTCAATCCACAACATCCATTAAGAATGAGATAGGTAACATGTTGGAGGATTTCAAAAGTGAAATGTTTCATACATTTTCATTGAAAATGGATACCATGCAAATCAAAAGAAAACAAGAGGAAGCAGAAAGGGAACTAGCCATTTCCTGCCTTAGATGCAACAAAATACATCCTAGGAATGAGTGCCCATTGAATGTCATAAAGGTCTACCTAGATTGTGAAGAAAATAATGCAACATACAAATGCCCTTTTTTTCCAGGAATAAAAGATGTATATCAATGGGTAGAAGGGGAGTCAGAGCAACTTTGTTTCATCAGTCAAAGAAGGCCTCAAGGACCTCAGCCCTATCAACAAGTCATGCAGGGTGAATACTATGTAGAATATCTGATAGATTCACAAGCTCATGCAATTTACTAAAGCACAAGACAAGAATCTACTTCTACTTTCAACCAGCGGAAGCCAATAGATCGATGAAAATAATATGAACAAGAAGAAGATAAATCAATGACACATAACACAATATGTACCCGGGGAAAGCCTCAACCTAAAAACCCTACTACTATATTGAATTAATTAGAAATCCAAGATGATAATACAATGCTTGTTCTTACAAGAACAATCCCAACACTCAATATGATCAATCTCCCTGCTCACAAGAAAGATCAAGCCAATCTCTAGCCTCTTTTGATGCTCTCCAAACCCCTAATTCCTTCCACCCTTGGTCAAAGAATTTGGATGAATACAATATTCTCTGCTCAACCTTGAGCTTAACGTGCACTTAACAATTATTTCCCATCCTTAGCTTGATGACTTCCTTTTGCCAATACTTAGCCAAATTTCCAATACTCCAAGCTTCTAATTCGTTGCATAATTCATGAGATAATTAGCCCATATTTAAAGGGAAATTCCTAATCCATAACTGCACAATCCAAAATTAGGTTCTTCTCTGATTGCATGCATGATATTTATAACTCGGCAAATCATACAATTGATAGTACATTATCCCTGCACTCTAGTCTCAACTCGGTCTTTCTCAAAATTGACATGCATGAGTTTCTCATGAGAGAATCTTCAGTTAACTGGAGTAGCACTAGTGCACCAACTGACTGTTAGTCCTCTATTAGTTCCACACACAGTTTGGAACTAATTTAACTGAAATTAACTCAGTAAATCGAGTGATCTAATTTCCAACTCAATTTAAACTCATACTCGACCCCTAAAATTTAGGGAGAACATATACATGACTACATAAAGACTTCCAACTCAAAATTCCTAAGCTAATTAAGTTACACATGCACATACATGGATTTAACTAGAATATCAATTTCGATACCAATTTTGTAAGCAAGTATGACACTTGTAGTAGCATGGAGAACACATGCCTATTGTTTCATAAAATGCATAAACCATATATGTTATTATGGAATGTGATGGTCAAAGTCTACATCTCAAGTGGTTTAAATCTCTCACATTCTATTTTTGAATGCATTATACAAGCAGATAATCGGATAATTTTACATTTATCTTTGTATTCAAGAAATGTAGTAAGCGCCATGTTCTTCTAGAGGGGAAGAAGATTCACACCCATGTGGTTAAATGTGGTTGAGTCAAATACATCAGTGGGTAATTCACCTGTTATAATGTATGCCATATATGGGAATTTGGAGTTTGCACGTAAATTGTGTGACCAATGGCATGAATGAGATGTCATCTCATGGGGTACCATGATTGTTGCTTATGCTCAAAGTGAATATGTTAACAAGGCCTCGAGGTTGGAAAGGGTGAGCCATGATGTTGTTGTCATGGTTGGCGTTTTTCCAAAGTGTGAACACTTAGGGGTTTTGCAAGATGATTAATGGATTTATCCCTACATTATTAGGGTCAAACTCGATCAAAACATTATCCCAAAGCTTTTGATTATGTATGCCATGTGAAATAGCATGGAGAATGTGTCAAACTGGAAACGTGACTCTGGAAGGCCTGAGATCATTGGAAAAACTAAGCATGGAATTTAGAATTAAAGACATTCACAGATCTTTCAAATCTTGAACATCTTAAATATCTCAACATAAATGGGTGCATCAAACTGGAAACCCTAAATCTTGTAGGAGATGATTGGAAAACTATGCATGGAATTTTGCTTAGGGTTAAAGACATCGACTGATATTTCAAATCTTGAAGATCTTAAATATCTCAACATAAATGGATGCATCAAACTGGAAACCCTACATCCTGAAAACTTGAGATCATTGGAAAAACCAAGGATGTAATTTTACTTGGAATTAAAGACATGTATATTTCAAATCTTGAGCATCTTAAATGCGCGCATCAAACCTGAAAGAATAAATCTTGAAGGCCTAAAATCATTGGAAGAGATAAGCATGGAATTTTGCTTATAATTAAAGACATTGACAATCATTTCAAATCTTGAACACCTTAAACATCTTAAAGGTCGGGCATAAAAACACATTCGTTGCTCTACATGCCCAAACCATGGACCGGAGGCTCAGCTCCAATGGCTTCCAAATACCTGCAGGATCGTTCTTCGCCTTCTACCTGCTGACTTTGATCGCATGGCTACCATTTTACGAGAGGGTAGTGGTGCCCATCGTCCGACGCATGACAAGAGATAACAAGGGGATCACCATGCTTTAGAGAATGGGGATCAGATTCACCTTTTTAGCATTATCTATGCTCGTGGCCGATTTAGTCGAAGTGAAGAGAGGGAACAATTCCCTAATCCATGGCCTAGCGGAGCAGGCATCAACCATCATCCCCATCTCTGCGATGTGACTTCTTTCCCAGTTTTTGATACAGGAGCAGTCAACGCAAGAGAAAATCATTGTAATTAAGTAGACATAGGAGGTCATGTAGCTTTAGAGAAGTAGTTTCCTAAGTCTCAAGTTAATGCAATATTTAGGCCTTTAAGTGTGATTTAACTAGATAATGGAGGAAGTTGTAAAAGCTCTCAAATAAATGAGAACTGAGTGGTGAATAAATTACAAGAATCAGAAGTCAAATAGGACTCTTAGAAGAGTTCCATGATTCAAGGAACTAAGGAGATCCTTTACGAATTAATTGAACCTAGAAGTGGACATAAAGGACTGAGAGGATTTAGGAGTTGGTCTAGTAGATATAGGAGTCGAACAAGGATAGTTCAACAAAACTCCTGGCATATATGTAAGCCTATAGGCAGAATAGGAGGGAGGTAACTGATAACAGAAGAACAGGCCCGTGCAAGACCGAGAAGTCTTGATATGTATCATTTGTTAATTTTTACATTGGATTATTCCATAATTGTGTTGGTATGTAAAATGTGCGTTAATGAATGAATGATATATGAGGTTGTAAGTTCTGTAATAGGGTTGTAGACAGAGTTCAGAGGAACTACGCAGAGGGAGAGAATGGTTCAGAAGAATCATAAATGGGTCATTGAATACAGTTGAAGACCAGAGTGAAGCTCTCGGGTGAAATAGTGAAGTGAGATTTCGCATAAAAGCAATCTTTGAGGAAGTTGACAGCGGAGGCACACAATAACGTTCTGAAGAATTGCACAGAGGAGAAGAATGAGACAGAGGGTTATAATGGATCTTTGGATCCATTCAAAGGAACAGGTAAAGTCCAAAAGGACAATGATTAAGGAGTATGCAGAGTCAAGCTCGGATTCGAGCAGCGTAGTGGTAACACTGAAGGTCGGAACCTTTGAAGAAACCCGAAACCACAAAGAAAATTGGAGAAATGGCAAAAACCACAAGTAAAGTGGCGGGCGAGAAGTAAAGTATAGTTGCACAGGAGTCGTTAGATCTGTGAGATCAATGGTCTTGATCATATCGCATCGGCGGAAACCATTGAAACGAAGACTAGAATGATCCTTTGTAATAGAGCGATTGCGATCATGTGATTAATCGTCAATTGTCAAATCGTGAACCTGATCGACAGTCACGATTAAATCGGCCATCGCATATCAGATGAGATCGGTGATCAGAGGTATCGGAGGTCGAGTAATCGGCGCAACGGAAAGACTTTGAAGTCGACGGAACTGATGAGGAATATGAATGCGGTTGTATAGAATTTGAGTTTCGCTTTTGTGATTCAGAGCAGAATTTCAATGTTTCCCTTTGTATTGCGTTAAGTGTGAAGGAGCGATAAGAAGCGGGGCCGAAAAGGTTTATAAGCGCAGCTATATAATATTTGAGGTCTAGTAGTGCGTTATCGCATATCAGATGCGGTAGGCATATATGCGTTAATGAACCCACGGAGGCGCCGATAATCGATTGCGATTGCGATGAGGTTAAACCTCAAAAAACGTGACAAGGCTATACGAAAAGGCAGAAAGGTATGTTTATGTGAGCATTTCCTTTTATAAATGGTTATTAAGGAAATATGCATCGATAAGAGATTTATGTGTTAAAAACATATGTAACCAAAGGTAAGGAAGGGGAAGGTTATATATGTGAGTTTAAAGGTTAATGAAGGGTTTATAAAGGCTGTGAAGAGGTTTAAAGTCTTGATAGGAAAGATTTAAAAGAAAGACTTTAATAAGTCATATGAGAAGGTTAAGGGGTGATTTAAGTCCCGATAGAAGGTTTAAAGTGGGGTGATTAATTTTCTGAGAAGGAAAAGGTGGGTTAATGTGTGACTTTGGTCAGTCCATGAATCATTCCGAATGAGAGTAAAAGACGGCCTTAACCATTAGATGGTGGAAGATTTGATTCCTTTGAGAGTCAAATACTTGGGACAGTTGTGTTTGTGCATTTTATGCATACTGTGGGTATGTGCGCGGGTAACCCGACATCATTAGTGGTATCAGAGCTAGGTTTGTAATTAGTGCATAATTGAAATCAGAGCGAGAAAAGATTTATGCGAAAGGGAGTTTGCAAACAAAAGAAGGTCATGTGCATAACTTAATTGATGAATGATAGAGAATATAGCTGAATATTGTAAGGGGAACTATTGAAGTTCTTAGAAGATTGTAGTAGTTCCAACAGCGGCTTGGAATAAACAGGAACAAAGGATTTCTTGAAGGAAAGAGAAAGCAATATTGCTTAATGCAAGTTCTGAAGGGAAGAGGACTTGGAGACAAAATAGAGAACAATCCATGGTGGAATGGTGAAACAAGATCACACTGAGATCTTGAAGGTGAGGTAATGTGTTCTATTTTAAATTGAGAATGTGTGTTTTTATACTAATGCGCAGGTGACAACAAGAGAAGTTGTGATAGAAGAACCATGTGTGTTCTTGAATACAAAGTAAGCAGAATACTCTGATGGAGAAGTGGCAATGAACCTGAAGAATCCAACAAGAGATTGGACAGAGAGGACAGCTAGAGTGTTCTCAAGAGAGAGTGAGAGATTGGAGAAGCCTAGAAGGAGCAAAGGTGTCGCTCAAGAGGAGGTTCCAGATAGAGGACCGTGCTTACCAAAAGATTGAGTGAGGAGAGCTTAGCGAGGTAATATTGCAACAAGGAGGACTAGCTATTGTAAAGGCTTGTTGTAGAGAAGTTCATGAAGAAAGAGGAGAAGAGGATGAATACTGATAGTCTAGTATAGGTTCAGAGAGAAGCCACATCAGAAGAAGGATGAAGAAAGAGGATACCAAATCAGATGGCAAGAAGATGAGTCAAGAGGAAATTGACCAGGAGATTCAGAGTTAAAAGAACAACTCGATGAATTAAGAAGAATGCCAGAGGAAAGCGAGGGACTAGGTTGGGTCTTGAGGAAGAAGCCAATAAAATGGTAAGAAATACAAAGAAGGCTACAACAAATGCAAGTGAAGTCAATGATGGGAAAACTCAAGGAAGTTGAGTTAGAAATGGAAGAATCCATTTGTGAACCAGAACAAGGAGAAATTCTGGGAGAAAGTGAAGACTACACTGAAGCTAAAGAATGGAGATCAAGTGAAGATATCATGGACTATTAGGATAGTTCAAAACAGCGTGAGGAGATGTTTACTGAAGATGAAGACTTGAAGACTGAAACTTCAAGTGAGACCAAAGGGTCACATTGTTTTAAAACTAACAATTTGTGTATGTTTGTAGGTGAAACATGTAAAGAAGGACAATTTGCTGATATTGTCATAAAGAAGGAAGAAGACAAGTAGAATCTAAATTCTGTTTTGGAAGAAGATGAGATAGATAGGTCTCATATCCAGTTGGGAAAGATATCAAGCAACCAAGTGAAGGGCTTGAAGAAATTGAAGAGGAAACCATCGAAGAATTTCTGAATCATATGAAGGATTTAGAACAACAAGGAGATATGATCGTTGAACCATCTAGTGAGACCACCGAGTCTTATATTTTTAAAACTGATAGTTTGTGTATGATGGCAGATATTGTAGAAGAAAAGCAGCCTTTTGAAGATATCTTCAGAGGAGATGAAACTGTCATGGAGATGAGAAATCAAGATCTTATTTTGATAAAGAATGAAGGAATACTGTCTCAGAAAGGTATTCAAATGAGTTTGATTAATGTTATTGATGAAAAACAAATACAAGAGAATGTTAATGTAGATGGTGAGACAAGGATAGCTCTTGGAGAAGGTAAACAACAAGAGACTGAAGGCAAACTTGAAGAAGAGATTATGTTAGCTGAAAACATAGTAAAGGATCATCAATTCACTATGATGATAGGCACAATGGAAATAGCCATGGAAGTTGTTGAGGAAGAAGGACATCTACTAAAAGATGTTAAGAAGGAAGAAGTCTATGCAAAAGACTTAGCAAAGGGAGAAAGAACACTAATAAAGGAGTGTTTTATAGAGGATGAGCAATCTTTTGAAGCTGTCAGAAGTATGGAGAAGTATCTTTTAGAAGATAAAAATTCTGAAGTAAAGGAGGATGAAGAATGTCTCTTAAATGAGAGAAGCAGTGACGTATTACAGCAGAAAGAACTTAGGATTGGAAGTGATGACGAAAAACTGGCAAAGTATCATAGAGAAATTGCATTGCTGGAATATTTGCTAGAGAATTTAGAGTATGACAGTATGATTGCAGAAAAAGGAGTTCACTACAGTGGACAAGGGTAGGAAAACATCATTAGGACAAATGGTGTGGAAGAGAGACTAATGGACAATCTCAGGAATTATTTTAAGAGTTCAAATCAGCATACTAATGTGCTGACAAAGGAGGAAGAAACAGAGAATCAAACTAAATTGTTGCCAAAGGAAGATAAGGCACAGAAGCCTTATGTTTTTAATTTTAACAAGTGGTTTGTGAATGCAGGTTTAGTTGCAGATATTGAAGGAGATTTGGCACAGTTGAACAACCAAATACAGATGAGAGAAGAAGATTTTGTGGAAGAATTTAATCCACGGAACATAGATGTTAAATTGCTGGAGAGAGTGCTGAATAGTCATGATTTAGTCATGAAAGGGGGTAAGGATGATAGGGAGGCAATTAAAGTCAGCATAGGAGTCACAACAAGCGTTGAAACAAGAGAAAATAAAGAAGAAAAAGTAAACCAACAACAGTTAAAATAATTAATAGACATCAACAACAACTTGAAGCAAAGAGAAGGAGGCATAAATATGAAGCAGAATATGGACCAGTCCAAAGATGTACTGGGAACAAAGATTGAAGAGATGTGGCAAATGATGATGAAGCAGTTCAAATGGAGGAAAATGGTAGCAACAGGAAGCAAGATCAATCAGAACTTGAATCTGATTGACAAGAAGAAGAAAATGGAGCAAAAGACAGCAAAAGTATAGCAACAACAAAGGAACAAGACATGTGGACAGTTACAAAACAAAGTGTGGGATCCAAGAAGACAAAGATCAGAAGACACATGATCAGGAGATCATGAATATTTTATACTTTGGAAGTCTGATGTAGGAGCATTCAACCCAAGAGAAAATCATTGTAATTAAGTAGACATAGGAGGTCATGTAGCTTTAGAGAAGTAGTTTCCTAAGTCTCAAGTTAATGCAATATTTAGGCCTTTAAGTTTGATTTAATTAGATAATGGAGGAAGTTGTAAAAGCTCTCAAATAAATGAAAACTGAGTGGTGAATAAATGACAAGAGTCAAAAGTCAAATAGGACTCTTAGAACAGTTCCATGATTCGAGGAACTAAGGAGAGCCTTTAGGAATTAGTTGAACCTAGAAGTGGACATAGAGGACCGAGAGGTTTAGGAGTCGGTTCAGTAGATATAGGAGTCAAACCAGGATAGCTCAACAAAACTCCTGGCATATATGTAAGCCTACAGGCAGAATAGGAGGGAGGTTACTGATAGTAGAAGAACAAGCTCGTGTGAGATCGAGAAGTCTCAATATGTATCATTTGTTTATTTTTACAATGGATTATTCCATAACTGTGTTGGTATGTAAAATATGTGTTAATGAATGAATGATATATGAGGTTGTAAGTTTTGTAATAGGGTTGTAGACAGAGTTCAAAGGAACTACGCAGAGGGAGAGAATGGTTCAGAAGAATCATAAATGGGTCATTGAATCTAGTCGAAGACCAGAGTGAAGCTATGGAGTGAAATAGTGAAGTGAGATTTCGCATAAAAGCAAGCTTTGAGGAAGTTGAGTAGCGAAGGTAGACAATAACATTCTGAAGAATTGCACAGAGGAGAAGAACGAGACAGAGGGTTATAATGGATCTTTGAATCCATTCAAAGGAACAGGTAAAGTCCAAAAGGACGGTGACCAAGGAGTATGCAGAGTCAAGCTCAGATTCGAGCAACATAGTGGAAACACTAAAGGTTGGAACCTTTGAAGAAACCTGGAACCACAGAGAAAATTGGAGAAAATGGCGAAAACCACAAGTAAAGTGGTGGGCAAGAAGTAAAATATAGCTGCACAACAGCCATTAGATCTGTGAGATCAATGGTCCTGATCATATCGCATCGACGAAAACCATTGCAATGAAGACTAGAATGATCCTTTGTAATAGAGCGATTGCGATCATGCGATTAATCGTCGACCGCCAAATTGTGAACTTGATTGACGGTCACGATTAAATCGGCCATCGCATATAAGATGAGATCAGTGATCAGAGGTGTCGGAGGTTCGGATGCGATAGGCATATATGTGTTAATGAACCCAGGGAGGTGTCGATAACTGATTGAGATTGCGATGAGGTTAAACCTCAGAAAACATGACAAGGCTGTACAGAAAGGCGGAAAGGCATGTTTATGTGAGCATTTCCTTTTATAAATGGTTATTAAGGAAATATGCGCCGATAAGAGATTATGTGTTAAAAACATATGTAACCAAAGGTAAGGAAGGGGAAGGTTATATATGCGAGTTTAAAGGTTAACGAAGCGTTTATAAAGGTTGCGAAGAGGTTTAAAGTCTCGATAGGAAAGATTTAAAAGAAAGACTTTAATAAGTCATATGAGAAGGTTAAGGGGTGATTTAAGTCCCAATAGAAGGTTTAAAACGGGGTGATTAATTTTCTGAGAAGGAAAAGGTGGGTTAATGTGTGACTTTGGTCAGTCCATGAATCATTCCGAATGAGAGTAAAAGAGGGCCTTAACCATTAGATGGTGGAAGATTTGACTCCTTTGAGAGTCAAATACCTGGGACAATTGTGTTTGTGCATTTTATGCATATTGTGGGTATGTGCGGGGGTAACCCGGCACCAGTTTTGCATCACTGATTTGGCAAAAGCTTTCCACACAATCGGTAGTGCCAAGCAAGGCGAGGTCGACTGCGTCTCAAGCTCTTATAATTTGTAACTAACTTAATACCAATTGAATTAATCGGATGGATTAAACTATTTTAATCGTCTAACATCTAAATCAAGGGTATACGAATGTACACGTAACCTTAAAGGGGAGTTGTTTTCAAAGGGAACACTTTACGATGTAATTATATATATTCAAAAACCTCATTGGGGAAAAAAAATCTCGATAAAACTCGTTGA
Source organism: Pinus taeda (assembly GCA_000404065.3). NCBI lineage: Eukaryota > Viridiplantae > Streptophyta > Pinopsida > Pinales > Pinaceae > Pinus > Pinus taeda. The sequence continues at coordinate 100,133 of APFE030682491.1, forward strand.
CCAACTACAAGCGACTGCAACAACTACAACCCAAGTTTTTAATTGGAAGCTAACAACTAAGCTTACCAATTTCGAAGCTCCAAAACTTATCAACTACAATATAAGTTTTTATGTGCAAGGAGGTAGCTAAGCTTATCAATTTTGAAGCTCCTAAAATTACTCTTTTCAATTCACCAAAATGGAAAAAATCGCTAATGAAAAGTGACTACATTGAAAAGTGAGAACAAAATGAGGCAACTACTTAATATTTTTAACTGTTATTATATTATTTTAGTGATAGTTGCTATACAATTTAGTATAAAAGTAGATTTTGAAACCAATGTAATACTATATTAAAAATTGTATAAAAGATAAAGGAATATATAACTTGATTCAAGTTACAAAATTAATACCTTGTTACTAGATTTGGCAGAAGTTAGATTTGGTTTCATTAATTTAACCATGGTTAGCGAGGCCGCTAATGATTACAATGAGAAATAGACCCGCCCCCATTACACTCCCATGCTCGTGATAGAAAAAGAAAGCAGGTATGTCGTCGCTGGCTGTAACCTGAAATTTTAGTTACCGGTGTAATAGAAAATTTTAATCAGTGCCTTGATGTTGGCATATATGTGAGTTTCTGTGCAAATTTGGTGGCAAAAGACATCAATGTTTTGACGTCGAGTCATTCGAGTCGGAGTGATGTGAGGCTTTCATGCTGGAGCACGCAATAGCGTTAATTGTGTCGAAGAAACAAAAGGGCTAAATGGTGTCCAACTTTCGGTTCTAAGTATGGAGGTTGACGTGGCCTGATGCACATATCCCCCAACAATTAACGCTATTGCCACATTACTAAGCTCCTCGATAACGCTATTGCCATGTCGTACAAACTTATTTATCAACTGACGCTCGTCCATCATACATAGCCATCATTGCGAAATAAGAACCAAGCAGAATGAACCAATTACAGTGTAAAAAAATATAATTAAAATATTTTTAAAAATAAATTTAATATTTTATAATGTCAACTTTATAGCTTCCAATCTAATTTTTGGTCAAATAAGTGATTAATAGATGATTAACTAATGAATCAAATGTGTATATCGCCTTTGGGATAATAAAAACAATTTATTTTGCCGACAGGCATTCTAACACTCAATATGGGGTGATGTTGTTACGTAACACTACATTTAAAAATAATAAAATAATAGTTATATTAGCAAATTAAAAATAATAAGAAAAAAATCAATGTCGGATATTAAAATGCAACATTTAAGGTGAAAATGTATTAATAACAAAACAATATTTTACTATTTGAGTTGAGTGGCGCTCTCTAACCCAACCCAATATGGTAGAGATGTAATGTCGTGTCTTGTAAACATTTTATTTTTATTTTTATTTATTTATTTTTTATTTTTATTTTTTAACTAGAACAGTTAATATATTTATAGATCAATGGTTGGGCCATAGTCTAATCAACTGACATTACAAGGAGACTTAGGATCATTATACCTTTCTACTTCTATCAATATTCCTTCAAAGTTTTCAAACTTAAAGGTACATCATATTGGCGATTGAAGATTACAAAGAGGCGCCTTAAAACACAAAAGAGTGCGATTAGCGATCCTCAAGCAATGGCATCGGGGGAGAGCTGCCGGCAGTATCGGGACAAAGACCAAGTCTTTTTGCAATGCGATCAACCCCTGAAAGTTAAGGCCCCTAAATACTTGTTGGGGCTTATATTATTCGATGTATATAAATAACATATAAAGCCTTTCGTCAGCGCTAAATCCTTATAAACCATTATGATGAGAATGTCTGTGAGACAATACATTCCGCCTTAATACGATCTTTGCACACATTTCGAGGTTCCACCTTTAGCGCCATCGGGAATCGGCACATCCGCGGCTCTCTTAACAACATTCCTCCTCCGCGACTGATATGTGATTGAGTTGTTGGACTTCAAACTTTTTAGGCTCACGCACATAACCACTTTGGGTCCGCACCCATCGACCCTTCGCAAAAGCTCATGGCATTACCAAACCCCGACCCCAGTCAACCAACTTGCATATTGAACCTCCGTCGTTGATCTACTTTGGTTAGATTTGATGGTTTTGGTATGTTTCAGACCTCAAACTTTAGGCTCGTGCACATAGCCACATCGGGTCCACACACATCGGCCCATTGCAAAAGCTCTTGACTCTACCAAACCTCGATCCCTGATCGACCAACTTGCATGTTAGATCTTCGTTGTTGATCTACTTTGATTAGATCCGATAGTTCTCATATGTTTCGGGTTGATAACACACCCGTGGGTTAACCTACCGAAAAAACAGTTTCCCCACCCTCTACCGCTACTACGTGTCCTCCACTTAGTGGAATCAGAGCCAAGCTCATCATACCACTTACCACTGATAATGCCGCCCAAAAAACCACTCGAGGATATAAGACCACCTTTTCGCTACGTTAACTTCCGCGCTCTTTCACGAGCAATGACCCTTGATCTGCTCCAATGATCGGTTCTGATAGTTCTAATAGGTTCATCTGTTGCTGGATCTGGACCGTTGATCGCTGAGATCCAACGGTTTCTTGGGGCATATTTTGCTTGGTGCATCACTGTTAAGCTATGGAATGGTGGTCGACACAGGCTCATCTGAGTTTTTTTTAAGAAACCCCTGAGTCAAACAACATCCCTCATTGGCTTTGATATTTGCCTCCTTATTTGAGGTGTGGAGGATGTGAAAGAAGGAGGAAGATGTAAGAAGCCCAGCGAGCCCCACAACCTCTGGAGAGTGTTGTTGAGAGCTTGATTGCTTAGGTGCTCTTCTGAGTTTATTGTCTTTATCAAGAGCTCTGAGTCCTCGAAGACCTGAAGAGCTATGTGGCCATGCTCTTGAGCAATCTGGTAGCCTTTAAGAAGTCCAAGAATTTCAGCCTGATTATTTGTGCTCTGTCCTAGACCCCAACTGCAACTATCAATACGGGATCCATCTTGAGAGTAGACCACTCCACCTGCACCAGAGATCCCTCGAATGCCTTTGGAGGCGCCATCGAAGAACACTGTTACCTTTCCCTGCTTCCTCCACCAGATTTGGAACTCTACATCTAGTATTCTAATGCGCTAAGTAGGATTGAATGTGGGGTGAGTAGGTACTTCCTTGCTGACCCGAGAGAGAAGGGTACCCAACCAGCTTCGTTCTCCAATTATGAGGGTATCATCTAACTTGCTAGGGTAGTTCCCTAGAGCTTCCATCAAGGACACCTTAGCTTTGGCTACCACAGACAAGGGAGAGGACGATACATTGTTGAATATTCAATTATTTCGGGCGAGCTAGAGCTTCCAACAAATGAACTTGAGAATGGAGTGCCAGATTCGATTCCACAAAGAATGTGTGCTAAGAGCCTTAGGGTACCTAGTAGTCCAAGTGGAGAAAAGTTCCACGATTGTGCACTGAAGAGGGGCAGGTGCATTGAGACCATGTAGGATGAGAGCACATACCGATTGTGCAAAGTCACATCTTACAAAGAGGTGATTTGCGTTTTCGGATGCCGATCTACACAAAATGCACCAGTGCAGTCCTATAATGCCTCTGTGGGAAAGATTTTCACCTGTCAGCACTTTCCTGTGGATAAGTAACCAATTGAAAAAATTCACCTTGGGTATACCATATGTGTCCCATGTGCGCTACCAGATGGAAGGGTTGAGAACTTGATTTTGTGTGGGTTGCAAGGATGCAAAGCCAAGCGCAAGCATGTAGACCCCTGTCTTCCCCCATCTCCAGAGATCTGATGTATGTAGGTTAATTGGTGCCGAGCCCTTCGGCTTATCCAAGATAGGGTGATTTTGGTGAAGTAAATGTGTTGGCAGGTTGTAGAAGACCCAGTCTTCCCACTTCCCTTGGCTGTCCCAAGCAGAAATATCGGCTAGACTGTGCAATCTGTGCTGGGAGAGCCAGTGACGAAGGTTAGCTAACTCCACTATGTGTTCAAGGGGGGAGTTGCCCATGATTTTATCTTGCCATATCCTAATATTTGCTCCGTTTCTAGGCACCCTGTAAAGCTGGTTTTGGAAGGTGGCAAGCCCTTTTCTGCAAAGGTTCCAAAGCAGCGTGCCTTTGGGAACTCTATCCGCTTGAACCTCTAGTGTCTTGTAAACATTTTGACTTAGTCAAATTATATACAAATAAAAATGAAATGAAAGTAAAATAAAAGAATAAAAAAATATAAAACAAATAAAATTAATAATTAAAATAATTGAGGCAAAATAACAATTTATTTTTGGTGGTTTTTTGCTTAAGTTTTGAGAACCATGTTTTGCCATGTATTCTTATATATAATATATTATATATATATATATATATTATTTCACACACATTAACTACCAATTAAACCCATCTTAATCTAGATCTTCTAAGCAAGTGATAAATCTATTAAGGTGAAACTTCTTTTAGTAAAATAATTTTGCTCTTCTCAGGCGGTAGATCACACGAGTAACATAATTTATATCACTTATATATGAGAAAATAAAATAATTTTTTTTTTTTCACTTCCTAATGAGGGAGATGTTTATTTTTCCTTATTTAATATGAAATCATATATAATATTTTAAAAAATATTAATAACAATTTTTCTTTTTTAAATGTGAGTTATAAATTACATATTTCAATATGGATGTTGAGTAAAAGATTTTAATATCATATATATTATTTTTTTGTTTGTCAAGTTGTGTGAGTTCTCTACCGATTATTTCAAGCTTCACTTATGGCTTGATAAACAACAACCCAGGGCATCTAAGCCAACAAAATCACCTGGAGATTGGGCCACACCAACCCTCAACATGGTTGGATTTTTGCCCACAGAGGTTCTAACCCATCGCCACTAGAGATTGGGCCACACCAACCCTCAACATGGTTGGATTTTTGCCCACGGAGTTTGTTGAGATTGCAACAAGATGATGGAGCTTAGTGAAAAGAGTCGCCTTCACTAAGTGGGCCCGCAGGCTATTTTTGGCGCAAGTCTATTTTTAGACTATGTCTATTTTTAGACATATGGATCATGTCTATGGATTGCAGGTTGTTGTTTATGGATGATTGATCAAGTTGGAAAAATAGATGGACTTCTATTTTTAGACCACAGCGGAGTCACTGCTCAGTCTAAATATAGAACAGTCAAATATTATTAGCTCATAATAATATTTAGACTAT
>APFE030682494.1:2641-26721 GCA_000404065.3 Pinus taeda
TTTGCTTGATCATTAACTAGCAAATCATATTTTGATGGATCATTAACTAAAGATATTCTGTGAATAGTTGTCAGATTTTAGGCTGGCCAAATGGGCTTCAACAACATCTTGCATATATGACATGTAGTGATGTTGTAGGTACATTTGGGTAAATATCCATTTCTTTCTTTACACCAGCTCTTTCCTTAGGAAAATAAATGTCATTTATAATCAATACTTCATAAAACTAGCTGCTATCATATTTCAGGTATCTGGCTCCATAATATTTCATGTATGGCAAGGTTAATTAGAAGACGGACGTGTATTCCTTTGGAGTAGTTCTTCTAGAGCTAATAACTGGAAGAAAACCAATCAATGACAAGAATCCTAAAGGCCAAGAAAGCCTAGTTATGTGGGTAGGGCTCTAGTGTCCTTGCTTGTTTTGTATTTGATAATTTTGGATTCTTTTGGTTTCTTTGTCTTGGTTCAAAATCTTAATCTCTTGTAAATTTCAAAATTTAGGCAAGGCCATTGCTGGCAGCTGGTTCTGTAAAAGAACTTGCAAATCCACTTTTGGAAGATGCTTATGACATGAGCAAGATGAAGAGAATGGTCATTGGTGCAGCATGCTATCTGAGACAGGCAGCTCAATTTTGACCTCGAATGAACAGAACAATTACCGTTCACCTACTAATTTTCATCTTCAATGATTCTTTATATGTCATAATGCTTCTTGAATTTATGCCTTACGGCGTTTCTTTTGCAACCTCTGGTGCAAATGCTAGTTAATAATTATGTGATAATCTAGAAGGACAAGAGTCGAAAACTCGGAGATTAACGCCTTTGGCGTTATGGGTGCAGAACTTTCATTTGAGTGCGAAGAAGTTGGTTTTACAGATAAAACAACTACCTCTGCTCAAAACATTAACTTATCGTTATATTAACTAAGCATTGTTGCTTATTGTCAAATAAAACCATGCAAAGTGAACAACTAGAAAATCACAACATGGTTCAATTATATGTTAATAGTTAGTTGTTTTTGTGCTAATATTAATAAATTAATTAATGTACTCATTTCACACCCTTGTTGATTTCCATTTTAATATTAATTTAATTTTTGAATTATTAAATCTATTTTATGGTGTTGTCGCTGACTATTAGTGTGCGATTATGTTTTGTGATTCACTTTTGCTTACGGTTACTTTTATGCATGTAGTTTTCCTATTCATATATCAAAATAAATAGAACAAAGATGTTGACAAACATGCAAGGATGTTCAGATTTGTCGAGCTAGCCAGAGTCTCATAGCCTCATAAATGTGTCAGACAATACAAGTAAGATGGCCTCAAATGCATGTGCTTCCCGAGTAAATATTTCTTAATCATAAATTTGTAAAACCGCTGCACAATGAATTTCTGCACAATTAACTACAAAATAAATAATAATAATAATTTAATTTTAAGTTAGTGTTGTGAGGAAATTTATTAAGCTGAAGTTCAGTGTGTTTTACGCACATTTTTATATTTTTAAATGATGTGTGTTATGCTAATCATTGTAGTATGTATTTAAGATTTTAGGTACAAAGCCATTATGTATTTTGTTTGCATGTAGAGAGCAAGTTTTTATTTACAAAGCCATTGGGAATGTTGACCAATGGATAACCATGCCAGATATGATGAATTAATTTATTAAATTTGTTGAAGTATTTTAATTTTTTTTCAATAACATATATTATATAAGAATTTATTTTAATATATCAAATTTATTGAGGAGAAAATGTTTTCCTTTCGATATGGTTTGGTTTTGTAATTTTTTTTTCCAATCACATTTAAAGATTAGCTAAGTGAAGAAGTGAAGAGCTAAAAGCATTGTTCTTGAAGGCCCCTAAAGAAACAACTGAACTATTTTTCCCATGATCAAAGGTAAGAAAATGTTGTGTGAAATGTAGAGTACAATGTGTGGAAGAGTCCATGCGCTAAGTGCATAGGTGAATTATGGAATTCTTGTGAGTTATGAAACTCACCCACAAATATGAAATACCCACAAATATGAAATATGTTTCACTTGGTAGGGATCATTTTGCGGAGGGCTTTTATTGTTCGGCGATATTTCACTGAGTGAACAACTTTCATTGTGCAATGTTTTCTCTAAACTCTACATAACTTTTAATCAATTAATTAGCGAAAAAGACAAAGACTATGTTGCATTGCAACTATTACTCTTATTTTAAATGGCTCTAAAATTCTTAGATCATACTTACCTAATTTAAAAACACATAATATTATAATAGCTATTTATTAAATATTATATTAAAAAATATAACAATATTAATTATAAATATTGTATTAAAAAAACATAACATTATAATAGTTCATTATTAAATATTATATTCAAATCGATAGTTTAAAACAATTTGTTTTGTTTTTCCTACACCAAGAAAAGAAGAGAAAATATAACTTTCCAATGGTTACACTAACATTGGATAATAATCCGAAGTAGTTTTGGCATGAAAAGAGAAGTTAACTAAATGAATAAAAAATTATAAATAATTTGTTATAACATAATTTTAGGTTGTTTAAAAAACCATGAGTTATACATCCAAGTTACACAATTTAAGAAAGCATGGTTTTATAGTAGAACTTTGTTGTTTGAGAGAATGGAGAGGTAAATAAAAAGTTTTATTTTTTAGATAAAGGATAAATCTTCCCTAACTCGTTAGCTTTCCACATTTCCATTAATTCATTCCATAATAACTTATTATTCCTCGTCCTCTAAGCTACGGGGATTATAGTAAACGAGTTTCGTTCATGAATTCATTATTAAAAGGAAACCAAAATACTTAATCTAAAGTATTGGTTTGTTATTTTGTTGATTGTTTTTTTCGCATGTCACGTACAACCATTTCTTTTAACTTATAAGAAATCTGGAAGTTTTATTTGGCCTTTTCCTAAGCATTTATGACATTATACTCATTGAAGTCTTGGTTAAAATATGTATTTCATGAATAATTTTTACGAATTGAAGTAACATTAGCATTATCTCTAACATTACCTCATATCTTTATATGTTTTTCCATTCGAACAAAACGAACCCACAAGTAAAGATTCATGGTTCCTAATTACACAAACCTATTGCATTGTCTAAAGAAGATGGGTTTGGTACCACTTGCCATCTCCAGAGTCCTACCATCTCCATAGTCTATAACATGGTGCATTGTTTAGAGCCTAGCTTGTGGCACAAGCCTCTCCTTCATAGATGTGATTCATTTCACTTTGCAAATACGACTCATTTCATTTGGTGTCGAGAGACCAAAGAGTGTTATATTTGATAGTGTACCTGACTACAAGTGCTCTCATTTAATTCTGATTGAGAAGTCGAGCCAATATTCTCAGACCTATATGTTGGGATATTGTAATCTTATTATGCTGAGAATTCTAAGTGCTCCCGTTTACTTTTTGACCTTGAGAAACCATACCATTATCCTTGCACCTATATGCCTAGTGACTTATATCAGTTATGGAGTGCATTACTCAACAAATTCCTCCTATATATTTCAAGACCTGCCAAAAAAAGAGAATGATAGCAAGACTTGCCAAAAAAGAAAATAACAATAATTAAGTTCAAGTGAATTTCACTTTTTCATAATTTTCTAAACTTATGGGATAGACCTTTCACTGCAAAACTGTGTCAACTTGCTTACATTGAAGGTAGGGGCATGTATATTTGTCACGTATTCTGAAGCCAATGAAATAATTCCATCCATTCATCCAACCGGAACATGCTAGTCGAGAGTAAGTTTATATGGCAATGCATGCAATCAATTATAAAAGAATTATCGACTATTCAACATTGTTTTTCCAATAACAGTAACTAAATTTGTTTCGAAGTTAAATTATAATACAATTTCTAGTTCAAATCTTTAAATTATTATTAATAAATTTTTATAATTTATGACATGCTTACTATCTTTGCGCTATCTCTAGCAGCAAATGCTAGGATATTTGCACAACAAAAATGTTTGGGAAGAGGGTCTCTAATCTCGATTTTTCTGTATCAATAATGTCAAATCTATGAAGGCTCAAGCTTTTAACAAGACTATCTTTCTTGGTAGTGTTGTTGGAAGTAGAGTCTATGAGAACATACCCATCACATCATTCATTTGCCAACTTGTTTACCTGGATATGATTTCAATTGTACATTAAAATGCAACAATCATATGAAGCTAGCAAGAGTTTAAATGCAAACTCAACACATTTATGCAATTTTGAAAACTGGAATTAAATGCATTTGTAGGAGAATCTCACATTCAAATTGAAGTGATGCACTTGTTTAAGAACAAATGGATCACAAAATATATTTTTCATTGGAACATTTACCGTTGAGATTCAAAAAGTTAGGAGAAAAAATCCAATAGGGTATATCAGATTCGCCAAGCACAAAAAATGCTTTCAATATAATTCTAAACAACATTCCCAACTAGGCATCAATTCACTTTTTAAGATAAAGATATGGGTTTTTCTCACTCCTCTTGAATCTCTTTTCTTAGCCTTAGAATTATTACAAGTCTTTTTTTACTTCATATCCTCTCTTCCATGTTTTTCTCCAGACATGTAGGCTTATTATGAGCGTAATTTTTATTCAAAATTGCTTGGCTTCTCTAACTTATGAGTCTTCTTCTTTTTCTCATAATTGTCATTGATGTAAAAACATGCCACAATATTTCCTTGTTCTCTTGAAATATTTTTAAGCTTAAGATTGTTGCACTAGTTCTCTACTTTTTCTTGCAAACCTATGATTGACAACTAAAGAAACCAATGGGCATTTAATAGACTTTGGCATTTAAATGGAAGCCAAAACATCTTTGTTTTGCTAAAGAAATATGGACCAAGTCTCCGCTAATGCAAACTCTTCTCTTTGCCACTCAATTGATTCTGGTCTTCAACATTTAATACAGTTTCACCCTCAAGCATGGAAATTGTTTCTCTTGGAAATTACTAGATGCCAAGTCAAACTCCTTTAATTAAAATAACCTCTCTATGTTTGTGCCTATTCACTTTACCCTTATTTGTACTCTCACTTTTTTCTTCTTTGTACTCTCTGTTAGATTTTTTTATTTTTAGGTGTGTTCAGTGTTTATCGGAAGAGTAATATCGTGGCTCCATTCACTGCTACCTCTTTCCTCATACAAAATAAAATTAACAAATAAGAAAATGGTTTTTTTAAGAGGGGTGATTTTGTTTTGATTCGGTTAAAATTATTTGGGATAACCTTATAACACCATTAAAACTGTCCTAAAAGTTTATTCATGGGAATTCCAACAATGGTGGACAAAACACAAATCTTCCTTCTTAAAAAAGCATAGATTGCATTGTTAAAAGCTTTTAAACTACATGGCAAGTTTTGTTGCAAATACAGTATAACAAGTGCTACTTCGTAAACAACCCAACTAAAGAGAGATCCTCAAACAATATGGTGCAGGCCTGAGACTGGCTTTTATTTCCATAGGTATTCTTGTTTTATCTTCCCATCTGACCCCATGCAGTTGGGACAGTCTGGAGTTTAAGTCTGAGGGAACTAGTATTAATTTGTAATATAAACTTAGGTTTAAAGGCATTTTCACAATCTTATTTTCAAACATTTAAATACCAAACAATGCTTCCTCCATATCGAGTGCTGCAGATGGGCCTAGGTGAGTTCTCGGGTGTTCAAATGCCCACAAATTTTACTATTGTGTAGAAATCTATAAGATTGTCATTAATAAAAGACAATGTTATTACATTCTCTAGTAAAACTTGGGAATGAAACCATAAGTACTTGTAAGAATTTACTTGGGGCATTATTGAAGTCTCTAAATACTTCCAATCCTTTTATATGCCAATGCAAAATCCCTTGTAAGCACAATAATGCATAAAGAAGCACGATCTTTAGTATTTACAATTTTATTTTATTCCAAGGCATAGTGAATAGAATCATAGCAAACAAATGAATAAGTTTAAGTTTGTATTTTCTAAAGATATCTTTGTTTATATTAGAAGATTTCTAGAGCCACTATTACAACTGGAATGTATCATTAAAATTACAAGAATGAGTTTAAAAACAACCATAGAACACTTAACTTATATCATATTTGCATCAAAATTCAAGCCAACCCAGCGAAGAGTTAAGTTATCAAACAAGAGACCGTACTCAACTCACTTCACTTAATAGCGAAGGGAATTCTTATACCTGATAGAACTCTATAGGAGATTCTTCAAAAATATTAGTTGTCTTGCCACTTATGGGACTCAATTCCTATGCCTAATAGAACTCTATAAGAGAGTTGTCAAAAATATTAGATGCCTTGCCACTTATGGAACTCACCAAAACGAAAAGGGTTCTTTCAATTGATCATCTTTGTAGATATTTTATTCTAAACTTTACGTGTATGCCTAAGTCTACTCCAAGAAGGGCAAGCCCATTGTATATTCTATTCACTATTATGTAAGACGACCCATAATCACCTTTAAGGATTTGACTTTGGGATATTTTCCTTATGCCGACATTGATTGGTTAAGGTTAAGTGAGATGAGCTTAAGTGGAGAAAGCAACAACAACGCTCTGTTTTGCCATAACCATTTGCATTTAAAATTCCATTAAAAGCAAATTAGCTTTCCTAATTCGTAATACAAATTTGAGAACAAACCAATGCAAGCACGAGAATAAAATTAAGTTTTTTAATTTGGAAGAAAATTTTGGGAATCTCATTTGCAGAGGCTTACTCCTTCGCAACTCCCTTTGTTAATTTAACCCAAAAAAATTAAATGTTGCAATAAAAATAAAGCAGGCTGCATGACAGCTAGTCCCTGCCTAGCTGTTCTAGCCACTACTAGCGAGAGAGCCATCTAAGCCACTTGGCGAGCTATCTATATGCCCTCATTACGTTGGGTTTGGCTTCCGGAGGACACAAAGACTTGACTTATTGACTAAACATTTTAGTTACTTATTGGGTGGGGCTTTTTCACACGCTACCAGGCAGTAAAGAAAGGTAAGGGTAAAGGTTGATTCATCCCGCACAATTAAGAAAGGTAAATAGCATTGCAGTAGTCTATAACGCGACTTTTTGAAAGCTTTTTTGGCGGATTTTTCCGGTCAAAATCCGGCAGCAATTCATTGGAATCCCAAGTTTGATAGCTAGTTTCTGCATAATCAATGGCTCCCAGGGGTTTTTCAGGGCGCTGAATCCAAATATGCAGTTAAAAAACCATTTTAACTGCTAAAAATCAAGATTTAACCTCATTTCTTCTGTTGGATTCCGTCACCGGAATCTCCAAAAAGTCGCATTATAGACAACTCCAATAGCATTATCCGCGCACTAATCAATTCATGACAGGGCAGGTCTAGATCTGACGATGGGTAAAGAGTTGTTGGTAAACCAAAGTAAGGTAAGTAGTCTGTATGAGGTTGGGCTGGTCGAATCAAAAAGCCATGCCGATTGGTCAGGTCCGTGAAATTCGAAAAAGATGAAAGTTTGTTCAGGTATTCCTAGATGATATATTGATATATTCATAGATTTCAGAGCAGCATGAGGAGCCTTTGAGGCTGGTTTTCAATTGTTTAAGAGAGCACGTGTACTATTGGGCATCCTTGCCATCATTACATTAAAATCTCCTGCCAACGCAAGTGATCAGATATTTTTCATTTAAAAGTAATTCACATTATTTGGATGAATGTTAACATTATGTGAAGTTGTGTACTAAAGTTCGAAGTGTATCTTCTTGTTTATTTTGTATTAGAAAACATGAAAATAACATTTTAGCATGATTGATTCTATTAAATTCTGAATCAATGGGAATGATACACGTCTGGTCAAAGAAGTCTTAATCGAATAGAACACCGTATTACCACCTGCATGCATTACACGTGTTGCTTCCCTGCATATATCACAATGAATATACTTGCTAGCATGCTGTAGTCGGTGAGAAGGCCTGTTCTTGTCCAGCATTAACAACCCAGTTGAGTTTCTCCATTTACACGTCCTTGAGAGGCTTGCTTGATTAATAACCAGAAAACAGGCTTACTTGGCTTGGAAACAGTGATCCAGAATCGGCGTGCCAAGTATCATTGTCTGCTCCACCACCTGGTGAACATGCCTTAAGGCTTCTAAGCTATGGCATGCTCAAACAGCCCATGGTGGACTCTGGCCACTGCTAGGTTTAGAGCTCAAATCTATTGGGGACGCATTGATATCTGTAGCACTCTAACCATGGAAGTCGACTCGAAGATTCACCTGTTTCTTTCTTACGTTCTATCTCGGAGGCCCCTGCGGTAGCCATTAAAGCTGAGCTCCAAACCCTCGTTTTCGAGCACCATTAAAGTGGATTTTGAAGCGAATGAACCTCATGGCGAGGATCTGCTTAAAGAGATGCCCATGCTCCGGGAGCTGAAGCTCGTGGCTAAAATGACGGCTGCGGTTTCCGACGTCGTTCAGACAAGATCCGTGCTGCAGTCCCTGGGAGAGCGTTCGGATTACGAGGCCATCGATAAAGCCCATTTCCGCGTGGCAGAGATCGAGCGCGAACTTTCCAGGCGATTGGAAGAAATTTTTGCTGTGAAAACCCGGGAAGGATCCGAATGGAGGTCTCTGCAGGTTAGTTACTATTATTGCTTCCAAGAATTTTCTAGCGCCTGGTTTAAACCATAATATTAAAAAAAGACTTAAACACTCTTAGATTTCTTGAAAAAAAGATTTAATCACTCTTATAGTTAGATTTCTTGCATAATTTTGGCCAGATTTTGATGAGAAATTTCCTGTCCTAACTAATTTAAAATCCTGGTTACAGGTTCAGTATTTTGATTGGCCAGAAATACTTGAGGATACTTAATCCATTTTCATTAAAAAATAAATAAATTTAAACAGTCTTACAGTTATACTCGGTCTCTTACATGTCGTGGTTGCATTTCTTTGAATTTATTTCTCTGCAAAGAAAACAGAACACAAATATTAGATAGCTAGACGGCTACAGAAAGAGAAGCAAATCTGTGGAATGAAAGGAGATGGTGTTAATGATGTTCCAGCCTTGAAAAAGGAAGATATTGGAAGAATGGACTACCAGAAGATTAAAATGCCTTAAATTGTTGTATTGTTGTGATTACTTTGGCACTGAAATTTTGTTTTTAAAAATGCCTTAAATTGTTGTGATTACTTTGGCCCTGAAATTTTGTTGTTGTGCTATGGTTGCAGGTGGGTTTCCAGCTTATTGCTTTGATATGGAGATTCGATTTTCTTGATTTATGGTATTTACGTTAGTTAAGAGAATCTACGTCTTTAATAATCCACACAAAATCAGCTAAATTACTATATTTTCACTGTAAATATAATGCTGAAACAATTATTTTCGTGGTTGAATCAGTAAAAATGAATAATATTTAGAATCTATAAGAAGAGCACATGCATCTTTAAGCTCAGTTGTGAGAACATATTTTTCCAGAATTGGGATTCATACAACAACAATGTAAAAGTAACAGAAATAAATGTGATTGTAATACAACAATGTTTTTTAGGAATTAAGTTTATCAAACTTGTATCTATTAAAGCAATCATACTGTAACTGTGCTTACAGAGAGTGATAAGAGAATATAGAATACAGAGAATATAGAATACAGAGCCTCATACCTGAGCTACAAGAGGATTGAAAGAAACATAACTAAGTTGCAAGAGGATTGCAGGGTTACAGAGAATACAAGATGATTGAAAGAAACATAGCTGAGCTGACATGATGCAGAGAATTAACTAAGTTGCAAGAGGATTGCAGGGTTACAGAGAATACAAGATGATTGAAAGAAACATAGCTGAGCTGACATGATGCAGAGAATTACAGGTCTTACAGGCTTACAAAGAATACCAGCGACGCAAATAATTACGGGCTTGAATACCGGTGATGTAGAGAAGTTGGGCAGGAGTGTGTAGTGGAAAGCGTTATGTGACCATCCCCATGTGGTATAGCGTCATTTTTCTGTACAGGATTCTTGCCCCACCAGGCAGGAAGCAATAACAACCGCGGCAGGAAGCAACAACAACCGCTCATGAAGGCGGCTCTGGATGCAACGGGGGCAAAGACCTTACCATGAAGAAGCTTTTGAACTGCGCAGGTGCAAGTTGGGCCTTCTTCCGGGTTTCTCAGCACATAGTAAGCCCTTCCGGTGTGAGCTGATCAACACCTATACCAGAGATTTGTCAATTACCAAGATTGACACATATACGGCAGAACATGTGTCTAAGTGTTAACAAAAATACACTTACTTTCGCATTCAAAAAAGATACGCCATAACATTTCCTTAACATTAAATGTTGCAAACTAATGCTAATGCAAAGATAGCATTACTTCATGCAGGTGACAGCTTGTCTTAATCACTTGCACTTGTCCGAACTCTTTCCTAACTTTTGAGTCTGTATACCTCGATTTGAGGCCAAATAAGACGAAGATTTCGTTCATTGGTTAAAAGCACAAGAGACTTCAATAAACTGTAATTAAAATTAAAAAAAATGTATTTATTAATGTGTCATATCAAAATACTTTACATTAAGTTAAAATGTGCTTATTAATTACCGCGTCAAACTAAAAAAATGTATTGATTAATGTGTCATATCAAAATACTTTACATTAAATTAAAATGTGCTTATTAATTACCGTGTCAAACTAATTCAAGACTAAAAATCAATTACTATAGTCCTTTCCAGCCCTGAAGGAGGAGGGACTAATAACCTTAAGTACTAATATCAAAATAGCTCCAAGAAATTAAATATTGCAATAGGATTACAGTACGAATATCAAATATATGTGGAAGACCACTTTTAAAAATTAAAATATGCCAAGCAGGGATGGAATTTGACGGGCATTTTGCCCGTCATAAGGCTTTTTGCACGTATTTGATGGCTAGAATTTGTCATTCCCCGTTTTGAGTGACGTGCCTGGAAGAGTTAAAGACGGATTTTTGACATTTGGAACTTTTTCCAAAACGTTTTTACGCACCAAACATTCTTACACGGCAAGTTTTTTCATATAACAGGGTATTTTTTGGGCAAGTTTTTTTAATTGAAAATATGCTAAATTCTAAATTCTAAAGCCGACATGAATTATGTGGGGCATGTATGATATACGTGGACTTTACATGTAATAAAGGGAGGTCGGCCATGAATAAGCAACCCCTTAACATGAGGAAGGAAACGTATATATATGAGTGAAGGAAGAGCTCATTTCACTCATCGACTTTCGCTTGAAGAGCTCTTCATATAAGAGACAAGGGAAGTGAGAAGGACGAAAGGGATATGCGCAATCCTCATGCGCATAAAGACTAAGGGACTTCGCATATTTCAGATTGGTTTATGTGGAGTATTGGCTTATTCACCAACTTTCCAGTCTGGAATAACACTGCCTTAGAAAAATTTATTTTTTTAACCAAATTTTTAATATAAAACCTAAAACATAGAACCCGCGTTTAGCAAATTGGAAACATAACTGGAAAATTTTTAAAATACAAAATTATGATTCTAAAATTTCTTCACATTACATATATAAATAGAAACCGCTAAATAGGCACAGATAATATCGGTCACAATATGTTCAGTAAATACACATAAATATGTTCAGTAATTGAAACTATGTAATACTTTTATTCATCTTTACATTCTGTTCTATTTTTGGGTGCCTCTCAACTGACTACTATGTAATACTTTTATTCATCTTTACATTCTGTTCTATTTTCGGGTGCCTCTCAAGTGACTCCTTGTAACAAAAGTTACTTCTGGCCATCCTAGTACAAGAGTCCAAAGGTGAAGGGCAGAGTTCAACGGGGTCGTTGAGTGGTTCAGTAATAGTGATAATGTTGATGAAGGCTCCTTGAATCAATTTTAAGGACAACTTTTATTCATCGTTATTCTCTGGATATTCGATCTTTTAGATTTGTTTATGTGGAGCAAATTTCAAATGTTCAACATTTTTTATTGAAACCTCCACAATTGAGTTTTTTCAAATTTCGGTTTTTTCCTTACGATAAATATATGAAAATTTTCAACATAATTATTTATTGAATGGTAATTTTTAATCAAAACTTTATTAGTGAAGGGTTAATTTATTATGAGAACATCACTCTTGAAGGGCAAAATTTTTAATTTAACGTTTCTTGACGGGAAGCATAAAGACCCAAAACGTCAAAAATAATTGTATGACGGGTAAAAAGAAATCCAAATTCGTACCCTGATACCAAGCATTCAAATGGATGGTGACGTTGTTTACATTTGTTAAAGACTCTAAGCTTCATGATTTTGGTGTCATTGTTATATCATGGCATTTTTTAAAAAACATACTGAATATTTTGTATTATATAAAAGTGGAACTATCCAGACTATACATGATTACAATGGGTGGTGAGGCTGTTAGATTTACAGATGTTAAATCATGAATGGTGTTAATATTATATTATAATATTTTGTAAAAAATATAATGTGTAGTTTATATATTATAAAGAGTGGTGAGAATTATCCATATTGCAAATGGTTATAAAAATTGTTTTAATAGTTAAGTTTACTTTTTTTAATAATTTTTTATAAAAACTATACACGAATATACTGAAAAAAATAATATATTTTGTCTTTTTCCGTTTACAGGTAATCAAAGTTGTTAAATTTAAATTAATTTTTAATTGTAATTTTAATCAAAGTTTTGGAAAATTGGTGAATATTTTTATTTTTTATTTATTTATTTATTTATTTTACTAAATTTCAATTCTAATTTCTAAAAATATTTGTTAAATTTAATTAATTTTTTAATTGTAATTTTAATCAAAGTTTTGGGAAATGGTAATATTTCTATTTTTTATTTATTTATTTATTTATTTTTGCCTAAATTCAATATATTTTTCTTTAATTTCTAAAAATTATTTTAATGATGTAACATAATTCCCTTGTTAAGAGCATTTTATTTTTAGTATTTATGAGTGTCTACAAATAATTTTAAAATGAAAAAAAATTATTTATGTGAGTGGCCATTCAGTCACTGAGTGCTACATTGACAGTGACACTATTATGTATGATGTGACATAATTCTTTGTTGAGGCAGCTTTATGTTGGGGTAATTTAATTAGACTACTTTTTTGCTCATAAAATCTTGGAAATTCATGAAGATTTTGATAAAATTTGGCAGGAAATCGAGGTTACTTCTAGGTTACAGCTTTCAAATTTCAAGTTTTAGGGTATCCAGGTGCTGAATCCATTTCCACCATAAAAAAACATGATTCAAACACTGCTACAACAAGATTTCTTGAATTTCTTTTGCCTAGATTCCAACCACTTTTGACCATCCTAGCAATTCCTCCCAATAGACATTTCCTTTTATTTTTAGTATTTGTCAGTGCCTAAAAATAATTTGAAAATGAAAAAAGAAATTCTCCATAAATAGCCATTCCATTCCATCACTGACTGCTAAAACATTAACATACTATGTGCCTGGTGAGGTCACAAGTGACGAAATTATAGAACTATTACTTAAACAATCAGGTAGAGTGGTGGCTGAATAAATATGCTGAGAAAACTTTCATTATGTAGAATGCGAAACTATAAGCAATTGTACGGTCTACTCACAAAACATTATTAAAATTAAATTAACAAATATAAAACCATTGTGCATAATGTGGAAAAAAATTTCCTTATGCTTCTTCTGCAACTTTGCACTCCCACATGAATTCATCAACCTAATAAGTAGAACACTATTACAAGGATTCCCTGCCTCCTACGTACCTTTGCAGCACGTTTGATACATCTCCCCATTAGTCAGATTTACCGCTCGATTCAATATGATCGCTAACAGGTCCACGCTCGCCTTCATTTTGTTTAGGTTTTCCATGAGAGAAGCCCTTGAATCTGTTTCAGGTCTTCACTGATCTCTAAAGCTTGCGGGCGGCCATAGCTTCCATAGGGCGGGTTCGGGGCTTCCAATTACCTTGTAAGATGCTCTCCACCTAGACCTGCAGATGCACCACCCAGTTCCCCAATCAGTGATGCTTCATAATTGTTACATCACCCAACATAAACAACAATTCACAGCTTATCATGTACTCTTTCTTCTGTGTTTCAAATTAGATTAACGAAACTATGTATACTATACCCGGATCATCCTACGTGTGTGGAAAATTAGTAGTGTTAAATATAGAAATAGCATTGCATTATGCCAGATTCATTCTAATTCGAGAAGCTTGGAGTTTGCATTGATGGCATGTATTTTAAAATCAAAACATAAAAAAAGTGAAAACTTATTGATCGCTAATTTTGAAAATCCCAGGTGAATATGAAATTAAGGTTTAGATAAGAGTGTGCATATTAATGACTAGTTCTAGTCTAGATGGGTATTGCCACGCATTAAATGCTCAGGGCCATTGCTTATGAGATTCATTATTCCCGCATGCCCGTAGAACTTGGATAAGAAAATAGTGGCATTCACCTACGATTCTGTGGTCCTTATCCTGGAGGCACGGCCTGAGAATGCATGCTTCGGTGTATCCCTTTCGGAGCACTCAACAACCATTGCAAACCAATCTAATTATATGATGTAGAAACAAGCAGGCGTCCAACAGCCAAATTATACAAGATAGAGGAGAGGAGAAGGTAAAGTAGTTGCGGGTAAATTAAGATTCAATTCCCATAAAATAGTTCAGGAGTTTTTCTAATGTATCTAACTCTTCCTTTATGGAACAAGTCACAAAGTCTTGCAAGTGGAGTAAAGAATGTTCTAGAATTTGGCAATGTCACAACCTCTCTCCATGGTGGGAAGAATGGTGTTGACATTTGCACTATGATCTCTTCCGCATGCTTCAAACACCGGCTTGTACTAAACTCCACGATTTTGGAAGCGCGGAGCCTTTCTGGTTATGCGGAGCTTCTCACCTTCGAACTCACAGAGTTAAGATCCGTACCTCCAAAATCCTCATTGATACTCACTATGTTTTCTTGTTTGGTGATCACTTCCCAATTTGGAATACAAACCTTTTACACTTATCTTCTATTTAGAATTTGGAAAATAGAACTTCTTACACTTGATAACTACATTTAAGGATAACTGTTTGACTCATTGGAAAAAGTTGCATTTTCTGTCAACTTTATCAAACCCTACATCAGAGTGTTCCACTGGGCTGCACCCTTTTTTTCGATTTTATAGTTATCAACATTGCTGAAAAATTATGCAATTGGATATCATGGTTTTATACGTATTTATTAATGTTTTCCTTATAGAAGATTCACTGGCTAAATCAATCAATAGAGCACTGGTTATATAAATTTTATTAACGGTGGAAAGATATGGGAAACACTATATGTTTTCCTCTCATTTTATATATATTCTCTATCTCCCGCTGTGCCTGAGCGCTTAACGATACTTTAGTCTATCGCCTATAGTGTAATTCCACGTTTCCAATTATGTTATTCAAATATACCTAGACCTAGAGGAGTAATCAAGTTAAGCTTCACCTATTCAAATTTCTCAGTCAGGTCCCGTAGTGCTATATTTTAATCCTGGATTTTCTACTTTATGAATATCCATATGCACCTTCCACCAATCTTGTCATATGCCCCATTAAGGAACTTAGGAGCTGCATTGTTAACTTACCATGATAATGTAGAGAATTGTACAAGGATATGGTGATTTAATAGAGAAAATAGCAAACTTGAAATGAAATATCGTGCAGAGGGGACTATTTTTTTTCTCAAAGTATATAATATAACTAATTATCCATGATATCATAGAGAACCTAACTATAAATCAGTGCTGAATTATCAACCATAACGCTTAGAAAATGAATTATCCAAGATAGATTTGGAAAAAACTAGGTGGTCAGAATGGCGCAAGAGAATCTCGCGCAAAAATTTTTGCTTTTGATTTGTATGTTTGATGGTTGCTAGTGAATACCAAGATTCAGTAATTAATTATTAAACTATATTTGACATTGACCTCCAACATTTTCCAGGGCTTCAAGAGCAAAGGCTATGAAAATATCTTCAATGCAAGCAATCCCCACTTCGCTCTGGGTTGAATTCTTTCTACAGTGAGGTTGTCGTTGAATTCTTGGAATTTATTAAGCCATCTTCTTAAGAGATATTAATCTCACCGTGTGCTAAGTGTTATTATATTTATATTAATTTCATTTTGTGCTAAGTGTTATTATATTTATTTCCATTTTCTACTGGGTATCATAACCAGTTCAGATTTATTTTAATTTAGTAGAGTTTCACTCATGTCATTTATTGTATGGTTGATGCTTTAGTGTATACAATCGTGTCAGAATGCACAAACGTGGAAGCGAAATTAAAACAAAAGGGAGTGTTTTTCAAAGGTGCAGTAAGTCGTTCTTTTTAATTTGCTTCGGTGAGAGAAGAATAAAGTTCTTTTATATGAAAAGTCAAATAAATTAAAAGGTCTTATCGATTTTTTCAAAGGTGCATCGCATGTGTTTTAAAAGGTTCACGACTAAGGGATCCTCTTTTTAAAAGGACTTTGTTATTTAAAAAAAGGGATTTTTCTTTAGAACTCAAGAGATTATTGTATTAAATTTTTTTAGGATTAAAAATGTAATGTATTTTGGTTAAAAGTTTTTTTAAGGGGAGCTTTTATTAAAAAAAAAAAAATTGTTTAAAAGGAGTTAGTGTTTTATTTAATTAAAAAAAAAAAGAGATAGCAAAAAGTTAGTGTATTCGCATTTAAAAAATAGTTTTTTTTTTTTTTTTTTTTTGTCATAAACGCTATTTTGTTTGGCAAAAATTATGAGTTTTGGTCTTTATGAATGAAGACATTTCTGCAAACCCAAGAATGTTGGGATATTTTGTTGAATCGTTATATAGAGCTGACCCAAGAAAACTTAGCAATCATGAACAATAATAAGAGGAATACCACTGTAGAACTAAGAAAGAAAGAACACAAAGTTAAATGTTGGATGCAAAACTCAGTTGATGACTCTATCTTCGACAAGATAACTAGTGCATCAACAACAAAAGAAGCTTGGTATATTTTGAGAGCTGTGTATCAAGATAATGATACAATGAAGGCTGTTAAATTGCAGACATTGAAAGCTCAATTCGAAACCCTGAAGATGATTGACACAAAGAATGTTGACTAGTTCATGACTATAGTCATGGGAATAGTGAATAAGATCAAACTCATTGATGAAACCATTATAGTTCAGAATATTGTTGAAACATTCCTTCAAAGTTTGCCCAAGAAATATGATATGATTGTAACAACCATTCTGGAATCCAAAGATTATACAACTTTATGAGTATAAAATTTGGCTGGATCACTTTTGGCACACGAGATAAGACTTAACCTGGTAGAAGAATCCATCGAACAAGGTTTCAAAGCACAAATATCTCTTGGTAGAGGTAGAGGCAAAGGATATAAAAGAGGCAACAAGTGAGGCAGAGGTCGAGGGAGAAGCAGATCAGAACATCATCATCCAGAAAAGCAATGGAGACCTCCACAAAACCAAACACAAAGAAGAGAAACATGTAGAAAAACTAATGTTCAATGTTATTACTACAAAAACTTTGGGAACTATGAACATGAATTCAGAAAGAAACAGTCAGATAAACAAAGAGGCAGTGTCCATCTCTCTAACAATGAAGGAGAATCTTTTGAGACCATGTTTCTTTCCTTCCATCTTTCTAAAGACAAACACATCGAGGACCTTTTCTTGCTGGACAATGGTTGCAGCAATCATATATGAGGTAACAAAAATAATCTTTCTTATCTTGATGCATCCATAACATCAGAAATTACTCTTGGAGATCGTTTGTACATTAAGGCTGAAGGGAAAGGTATTGTGCCCATTCTTACCAAACAAAATTAGCAGAAATACATACCTTATGTTTATTATGTTCCAAAGATGAAGCATAACCTCATCAATGTAGGCCAATTGATGGAACATGGTTATGATGAAATATTTCAAGGGAACATATGTTATATCTGTAACAACCCTCCCAATAGAGGACTGATAGAAAATGTTGAAAAAACTAAGAATAAGATGTTTCCATTGACTCTTAGAAGTCGAAATATTTTACAGTCCTTTTCCCACAATGTGTCAAGAATAAATAAATGTAAGGTATGACATTATAGTTATGACCACATCCCATTCAAGAGTCTAAGTCTTCTTCATAAGCATTCAATGGTCATTGGACCCCATTTTATGAATTAAAAATATTGCAATTGTGAAATTTGTGTTCTATCCAAGCATAAAAGAGATAGCTTTCCAACATCTTCCTCTAGAGTGAAAGATCCTTTACAGCTGGTCCATACAGATATATGTGGCCTAATGCAGACATAGTCCATTGGTGGTAGTCTTTATTTTCTAGCCTTCATTGATGATTATAACAGGAATATATGGGTTTATTTTCTCAAAAATAAATCAAATACATTCTCAAGGTTCAAAGATTTCAAAGTAGAAGAAGAAAAGAAGAGCGGAAAGCCTTTAAAAGTCCTTAGGTGAGACAAAGGTGGATAATATAGTTCCAATGACTTCAAATCTTTTTGTGAACAGCAAGGAATCATAATGCAAAACACATCAAGATATACTCCACAAAAAAATGGAGTAGCGAAAAAGGAAAAATTAGTCAATCATGAACATGGCCAGATGTATGCTTCGTGAAAAGAAGTTTTCAAATGACTATTGGGCTAAAGCAGTTTCGATAATAGGGTATGTTCTCAATAGATCTCCAATAGCCAATCTCCAAGATACAATACCTCAAAGAGCATGGGATGGTAAAAGGGTAAATGTATCTCACTTTATAATTTTTGGATCAGTAGCATTTTCACATGTTCCTGAGAAACTAAGAAATAATCTTGATGATAGGAGTGAAAAATGTATTTTTGTAGGCTATAATGAGTAGTTGAAGACTTATAAACTTTACAATCCAGTTACTAAGAAGTTCGTTTCAAGAAGAGATGTTAATTTTTTTGAAAATAAATCTTGGTTTGATCATGTTGATGAAGCTTCAAATCAAACATTTTATCCACCACACCTACAAAGAATGTAGGTTCAAGAAGATCCATACCACTCTGAAAATGATACATCTTCAAGTAATGAATCCACCAATGATTCAACATCTTCATAAGAAAATAAGAAAATGAGAAGCATCAAAGAAATATATGAGTAGGAGCATGAGTTTGATCAACATAATATGTTTCCCTTTCCTTCGTCTTAACCAACTTATTTTGAAGAAGAAATTAAATAAAAACATTGGGTCGATGCAATGAACCAAGAAATTGTTATGATAAAGTAGAACCAGACTTGGGAATTAACTGATCTCCCAAGACACAAAACCAAAATTGGTGTAAAATGGGTATATGAGACCAAGCTGAATGAAAAAGGAGAAATTGAGAAACATAAGTCAGGTCTGGTTTCCAAAGGATTCTCACAACGATTTGGTGTTGACTATGGTGAAACCTTTGCTCCAACAATAAGGTTAGACAATGTCAGAACCATTTTATCCAAAACAACACAAATGGAAAGTCTATTCATTTGATGTAAAATATGCTTTATTAAATGGTATATTGCAGGAATAAATTTATGTGGATCAACCTCTTGGTTTTGATGTTCCAGGATAGGAGCATAAGGTATACATATTGAAGAAAGCCTTGTATGGCTTGAAACAAGATCCAAGAGCTTGGTATAGTGGCATCGACACTATCTCATCAAAAGTGGTTTTTGCAGAAGCAACCATGAGCCAACTTTATATACTGAAACTCATGAAGGTGAAATTATTATTGGATGCATTTACGTAGATGATCTTATTTATATAAGAAAGATGATGTTAGAAGACTTCAAAGCAACAATGTAAACAAAGTTTGATATGACTGATCTAGGGGTCATGAAATACTTCTTCCTACATTGAAATTCAACAATTTGCTAATGGAATTTTTGTTGGTTAACAAAAATATGCCAACGATATCATCGAAAAGTTCAGAATGACCAACTACAAACCTGCTGATACACCAATTTCTCAAGGAACCATGTTGAGTAAAGAAGATGTAGCACCACCATTCAATCCCATATTGTATAAAAGTCTAGTCAATAGTTTGTTGTATCCCACTGCAACTAGATCTAATATCATGTTTACCCCTAGTTTTGTCTCTAGATTTATGTAGTCACCTAATATTTCTCATAAGAATGTTGCAAAAATAATATTAATGTATATTGCAGGGACCATAGAATATGGTTTGTTCTACACACATTCTGAAAATTGTTCATTTTCAGGTTATACAGACAATGATTATGCAGGGAGTCTAGATGTTCACAAAAGCATGTCAGGGTATGCTTTTCACCTTGGAACCAATATGATCTAATGGGAATCCAAGAAATAGTCAAACGTTTCAATATATTCTACAAAGGAAGGATATGTAGCAGTAAATTCAACAACTTGTCAAGAATGTGGTTGATAAGATTATTGAAAGATCTATAAAATGTTCAAAAGGGACCAAATCCAATTTACTATGATAACAACTCAATAATTTCTTTTATGAAATAATCATGTCTTTCATAAAAAGAGAAAGCACATTGACACACATTTTCATTTCATCTATGAGACTGTCAATGATGGGGGCACAATACTTACTTTTTGTGGTTCCAAATATCGACTTGCAGATATTTCCACAAAGCCATTGGGAAAAAATGTATTTGAATTTCAAAGAGAGAAATTAGGAATTATAAGTGCCTCCACTTGTAACAATTGAGATTAGGAGGGGGTGTTGAGATATTAATCTCACTATATAGTATGTGTCATCACATTTATTTCCATTGTCTTCTAGGTGTCATAGCTAGTTCAGATTTAGTTTAGTTTAGTCAAGTTTCACCCCTGACATTCATTGTTGATGATTTCGATGTGATCTATTTAACTATTTTTAATATTGAGAAGAGAAATATTTGCTCCATGATTTCTCTTCATTCTTTGTCAACTCCTCCTCTATAGTGGACTCCAGGCCTATTAAATCTAGTTGAATATTCTAACATACATCGGCCTCAAGGAGAAATGATGGTATATATTTGTATATGTACAATTTTTTGTACAATTATATCACCATTGTACTGTAAGTAACATATGATATAGTACCCAAATGATGAAGGGATCGAAACCCCTCAGCATAATGGTCCACCTAAAATGTTTTTTTTTTTCCATGGCATGGCATAAAACTATTTGTTTTTTTAATGGTCATAAAATATTGATTGGCATTTTTTAGTCATATTGTCTGAGTTGTTTAGTTTTTGGAATCGTATCCAACTTTATATATCAAGCCATTGTAGAATGATTAATGTTCTCCTTTTTTGTCTTTTAACATTTTGATACCTGATATTGCCACGAAATGGAAAAGATATGAACTTATATTTGAAGCCATTGTTAATACTGAAAGTACACTTTGTTATTTTGTTGCAACTAAGTTTATAACATGGGAATTGTCTTTACAAATATAAATGCATTAAATAAAAACCACTGGTCCCTTTTCTTTCTAATTATTTTCATATTCATTTTTCTTTTTTTATAAGTGGATGTTCGAAATCCCCTCCAAAACTCTTGTTGTTTAACATTCATTGGTGAATTGTTTAATACAATGTGCAAAGTGAAAAGAAGTGTTTCTCGCTTTGCACCTCCACACTCCACAAAATGAACACCTTTTAACCAACAAGTGATATGTCCATCCACCACTATGGTGGAAATCAATCATCCAGTGAAAAATATCAAATATTTAACAATCGAAAGAAAGAAATAACACATATAAGTGGAGGAACTACAAGGCATTAGCCAAAATTTCAACAGACTTATAACATCATCGAAATGATTATGGTAATAAAGAAAAGTGGAGTAATGTCTAGAAAAATATGGTTGCATTCCAATGGTTTTAAGAAAACAATGGCACTCACAGATCCATCATGTCCTTATCCATGAAGACAACAAAATATACTCTATACCTATACCTTATATTTGTAAAGGTGTCCACACTCAAGATAACATTCAAAAGAAAAAGCACTACTCATATTTTAAGTTATATGAATATGCCTTAATATTTCATAATAACATGATTTCATGCAATATTTATTATTTTTCTTCCTAGTGGTGGCTTGGAAAAATTAAATCATGAGTATATGAAAGATAAATTAATATAAAATAACCGTTAAATGTTATCTTGTTATTTTGTCAAGGTATATGGAAGTTTTAGCTGGTGATGTCAGCTTAAGGTTATTCAGGGCCTTTGAATCACTTACATAATGTTAGCATCATCATGCCATCATGTTTGCTACCATGTCCGCCTCCTCATCTCAATCATCCAATGAGAATTTTCCATACGTATTTGTCATGTAACCAAATAAAAAAAGATATAGATCAATGAATTCAAAATTATCCTCTTCGAGGTGGAAACCTCCCTTACATTACATAAATGAACAATTGTTGGATGATACAAATGAAAATAACTCCTTTCTATATATAGTAGTATAAAGGGTCACAATATAATTAAAGCCTACATAACAATAATAATGTGAGGGCACAACAATAAAAATAGTGGGCTTCTATGGGTCATGATAATAACAATATAAGGACTACATGGGCACAAAAATAACAATAAGGGGCTACACTAGTAGTATAGGGACCTAACATGCCCTTTCCTTCAAAAAAGTGTTGTCCTCATTACTCGAGTAATTCTGGATGCTCCTATGTAAAATTCTCATCCCCCTATGTAGAATCTTTAGCGAGTAAGTTCTTCCACTTGATGAGATACTCTGAAATTGATTGATTTTGTAGTTGTCACGTTATTATTTCTTTACTTCTTCAAGTTCGAATATGATTTTTACTTCTTCATCAAGTTCTAGCAATATTGTTTTAACAGGGAGCTTGGCACCTAAAACCTTCTTTAAGCATGAAACATGTAAAATGAGGTGCGCTTAGGAAGATGTAGGAAGCTCCAATTTGGATACCATAGTACGAATATTTTGCAACACCTTGTAAGGACCATAGTACTTTGTTGATAATTTATTATCCTTCTTAGATTTCTTAAGGGATATTTGTTTGTATGGTTTTAGCCTTAAAAATACCTATTCGGCTACATCAAAACTTCTTTCGTTGTGATTCTCATCTATCTATTGTTTCATTCGATTTTGTGCCAAAGGTGAGGTTATCCTTTGAGAGTTCGAGAACTTGTAGTTGATGATCAACATGATCTTCCACTTCCTGAACCTTAGAGTTTTCTCTTAGTTATGATTTTATGGACGGTGGATGACATCCATAAAGTGCCATAAATGGGGTTATTTTTGTTGTAATATGGAAGGAAGTGTTATACAACCATTCAGGCAAAGGTAACCACTTGACCCATTGTTTTTGGTTATCATATATAAAGAAACGAAGATATCCTTCAAAACATTTGTTCACTATCTCAGTGTTCCCACCATATTAAGGATGATAAGTTGATCTATGATCTAATTGAGTACCCAGACAAAAATATAATTCCATCCAAAAATTTCCGGTGAAAATGGATATTTGTCGCTTACAACAATCTTTGGGTTTCCATGTATCTTTTGAATTGTTTACATAAATGTAGTAGCAACTATACCGGCTTTAAATGGATGAGATAATGCACAAAAATGTGCATACTTGGTAAGTCTATCAACTACCACCATGACAACATTGTTTCCTTTGAACTTGGGTAAACCTATTATAAATTCCATTCAAACCTCCTCCCATTGTTGACTTGGAATGGCTAAAGGTTGTAATAGACTTGGGGTCTTAATTGTCTCAACTTTATTTTCTTGGAAAACCAAACATTCCGCAACAAATCTTTGAATATTAGATTTTAGGCCCTCCCAAAAAAATTCCTCCTCGACCTTATGGTAATTTTTTAAAAATATTGAGTGCACTCCTGAGGGAGAGGTCTGAAATTCCAAAAGAAAATTTCGTTTGATTTGGGAATTCTTACAAAGATATAAGAGATCTTTGTTCCATATTGAATCATTTTTCCATTTAAATGTATTAGATATACTGGGATCTTGCTACAACCTCTGTATGAGCATGCACACTTTTTCATCATTCTTCCACTCATCCCTTT
>APFE030682494.1:29042-59906 GCA_000404065.3 Pinus taeda
CCCTTATATTCAATTTTTGGAAGTCCTCAATGTGGGCCACCATTGAACCCTTTTGTTTGAGATTTATCAATTGGCTAAAGAAGGTGTTTCTCTTTGTATCCTCATAATGTGATATCATTTTCTTCGTAAAAATTGACCAAGTGACAGGTATAATACAAGGACAAAGCCATTGATACCATACAAACTGATTAGGTTCTAAATATAAAGTTGCAATACATACCTTTTGCGTGTGTTGCACATTATGGAGATCAAAAAATTGCTCCATATGTAGTATCCATGTTACTAGATCCTTTCCATCAAAATTCCTCATATCGATATTTGGAATAGGTGGGTATTATGAAATCATGATTAACAATTATTTTGTGCTCATCATGAGTTTCATCTAATATCTTTTCGCCATTGTGAAGCATTTCTTGAAGAAACTTTGTCAAACCTTCCTTTAAACCTTCCATGTCGTCTTTTAAACCATCCTTCAAACCTTCCATGTATGCTTTTAATCCATCCTTCAAACCTTCCATGTATGATTTTAAACCATTATTCAAACGATCCATCTTAGCATCCATTTCATTTTTGGTTACTCTTTGCGAGAACAAAATTTGTTGCACTTGGTATCGTAATTTTGGTATATCATGTTGCATTTTTTCCTCTTTTTCATGTGTCATGGTAGAGATTTCTAGTTTCTTACTAAGTGTTTCCATTTTCTTCCTATAAGTCATTTTGGAATCAAATAATGATAGTAATTCTTCAGTATTCATTTTGAATCACTTCAAACTGATTTTTCAAACAAAAGTTATGCAAAATTTAAAAAATACACACCTTTTTCTTGCTTTTTAGGTGCTAGGTATTTAAGCTATTGTATCTCTATAATCGTGAATCTCCAAGATATAAAACTCCATCCCGTAGTATCCCACCGAGTATTCTTTCCAACCCAATAGGTCAAACCAAGATTGGATTCTTCAAGGAAGAGTAATGCCCAATATCCTCGGATGACCTGATTATAGACTTGTTAAGTAAAGCGAACTTATACAGAGTGCCACTTGTCACTGTTTCAACCTTCGGTCCTGAAAATGATATCCAAAAAACTAAATTTCATCATATTTGAATAATGTTTTATGAATTTCAAATCCCATGCTGAAAGAGAGTTATGACAATTTTCCCTAGGTCACTTGTTTGAGACAGATTTATGGATCTTGTAAAAACCCTAACTTCCTCGGATAATATCTTTGAAAATATAGTGAGAAAAGATCTTAAATTCCTACACGAATTTCACCAAGATTTTGGCTCCATGTGGTATTAACTTCATATTCTAAAGCTACATATAAAGAAAGTTATAATGAAAATTCCATGATGGTCTGTTTGAAGCAATGAAACCCTAGAATCCAAAGCTTTGATACCAAATGTTATGTATCCAAATCAAAAAAGAGATACATCAATGACTTCAAAATTATCCTCTTAGAGGGAGAAACCTCCTTTACATTACATAAATGAACAATTCTTGATGATACAACTGACAAGACCTCCTTTCTATCTATTGGAGTCTAAGGGGTCACAATATAATTAAAGCCTACATAACAATAATAATGTAAGGGCACACCAAAAATAATAAGGGGTTGGTAGTATAGGTACCTAACAATATTTATGCCTTTTTCCATGTTGAAATACACCCATGTCATCAAGGGGGTAGAAAAGAATCATCTTGGAAATAGATTTATTTATTAAAAGTTTAAGGCCGTGAAATGAAATTTTGAGAGGTGGTAGACATGAAGAGTCTTGAAAATATATAGTGAAAGTTATGTTTTCCCAAGACTGTCACCTTGGGGATTTAAACATGCACCAATCTCAAAACATTAGGGGAAAAAAAGTGTCATAGTTATCTATCCCTTGGTTAGACAAAATCTATCCCTCTTAAGCTCGTGAATCATGGCACCTACATTCCCTTTTTATGCTGGGTCATATGGCCATGTCACCACGACACTTTAAACATGAGCATTATAATGAAAAGGGTTGGGGACAGAAGGTCGGTGTTGCATTTCCCTTGGTGGGACCAACCCACCATCACTCTTGAGATTTGATGTGGTCCCATGTGGCCATATCCTGTAGCCTATATGCCAACTATGTTGCAGGCCCTGTGGCTGACTATGTGTCACATGGATGTTGACTATGTATGAACCTAAGGCTTGAACCTATCCTGTTGACGTTTCTCCTAAAAAGTTTGTCTAACCATTTATTTTGATCAAAGAGGTCTCTTTTATAATTCAATATACCGTTGGAAAGATCTTTCCAAGCCTTATCCATCTTAGCACTTTGCAGGAGAAATTGAGTAGATATTATGTGTTGAAATTAGATCCAAATATTATCTCCCACTTTGGAAAAGTTGCATTCAACTATCATACAAAAGACATAAAGTTGCGTTGAATCTTTATACAAAAGAAATAAAGTTGTGCTCAATGTTTGACAATTCTCCTTATTTGACATTAATGGTAAAGGAGCTCCCTCTGAAAATGATTTCCCCTTGTGTTACTACATTATTATGGACCTGAAATTTCTCTTTGGATGTGGTAAGTGTTGGATTGATCTATATAAGTTCCTTTCTTTCCGTTGGAGAAGTTTTAGTTGATGGAGTTAAGAGGGACTACTCCCATTCTTTGTCTTAAATACTCAAATTGATTTTTTGGGAGAGGTTGAGTGAAGATATCAACCAACCTTCTCTTTTGTAGGTACATATTAAAATTTTACAATATGATTTGAAACTTTCTCTTGGAGGAAATGGTACTTGCTTGGAATATGCTTTGTTTTGGAATGGAAAACATGGTTCTTGGACATCTAATTGCACTCGTGTAATCACAAATGATTGGTATGGGATCTTTGTATATCACTTGCACAACTCGTAAAGTATTTTTCATGCATAAGAAATGAGTAAACCAAGAATCTACTACTATATATTCCTCTTTAGTACTTGGAAGAGAAATTGAGGCCTTCTTCTTCCTGAACTGGGACACAAGGAATTCAAAATGAAACATAGCACCACAACTAGTGCTATTTTTATCATATACACCACATAACCAATTTTCATAAAAAGAAAGAAATTAGTGAAATTTTTTTACCTCTGGGGTACCAAATACCAAAGTTAATAGTGGCTCTCAAATATCTAAGAATCCTCTTATTTTCTAGGTCATGACTCTTTTAGAGGGTTCCTTTCAATATTCCAAAAATACCAACTACCTGCATAATGTCTGGTGCTGAGGTTTTCAACTATAAAAAGCTACCAATAAAATATATACATAACTTTTGATCCATGTCGAGAAACTCGTCATCCTTGCTGAGTTTGCATCTAGTGACCATTGGAGTGCTTACCAAAGAGAATTCCTCCTTGTTGAACTTCTTAAAAAGTTCCTTGAGATACTTACCCTAAGAAATGGTACTTGATTGGAATATGGTTTGTTTTGGAATGGAAAACATGGTTCTTGAACTCTAATTGCACTTGTGTGATCACAAATGATTGGTATGGGATCTTCGTATATCACTTGCACAACTTGTAAAGTATTCTTCATCCACAAGAGATGAGTATAATAAGAAGTTGCTACTATATATTCCTCTTTAACAGTTGGAAGAGAAATTGAAGCTTGTTTCTTGCTCAACTGGGACACAAGGAATTCACCATGAAACATAGCACCACAACTAGTGCTCTTTTTATCATATACATCACCTAACGAATTTGCATAAAAAAACGAAATTAGTGATTTTTTTTTTTTTTACCTCTAGGGTACCAAATACCAAAGTTAATAGTGGCTCTCAAGTACCTAAGAATCCTCTTATTTTCTAGGTCATGACTCTTTTATAGGGTTTCTTGAAATATTCCAAAAATACGAACTACCTACATAATGTTTGGTCTTGATGTTTTCAAGTATAAAAGGCTGCCAGTAGAATATGCACATAACTTTTGATCCACCTCGACTAACTCATCATCCTTGCTGAGTTTGCATCCAGTGACCATTGGAGTGCTTACCAAAGAGAATTCCTCCTTGCAAAACTTCTTAAAAATTTCCTTGAGATACCTACCCTATGAAATAAAAATACCTTTTGTTGTTTGAGCAATTTGCAAGTGAAGGAAATAAGAGAGTTCATTGAGCATTGAAATCTCAAACTCAACGTTCTGTCAATTGCAAAATGGCATGTTAGATATTATATCATCAACATAGACAACAACTACTAATAGTTTTCCATAATTAGATTTCACATATAGATTTCTATCAGCTGCACCTCTTTTAAACCACAGTGAAGTGAATAACTTTCCATCTTGGAGTACCAAGCCATGGGGGGCTTGCTTAAGACTATACAAGGCCTTTTTTAGCCTGCAAACATAATCATGTTTATCTAACAATTGAAAACCATCAGGTTGTTCAATATAAACTTCTTCCTGCAACTCTCCATATAAAAAGGTAAATTTGACATGCGTCTAATATATTTGAAAATTCTTGAAACTAGCAGAAGGCAAGAACATTCTAATTGCCTCCAATCATGCAACTAGATAAAATGTATCATCAAAGTCCAAACCTTCAATTTCTGCATATCCTTTGCAAACTAACCTCACCTTATTTTTTTTATTATCCTGAAAACCCAATTTTTGTGAATGAATTTCTTGTCAGCTTGCCTTGGAACTAGCTCCCATGGCTAATTTGTCTTTATCTAATCAAGATCTTCATTCATGGCATTTATTCAATTTCATCTTTGTTGAATTGAGAAAAATCCTTTCATTATATCATGGAAAACAAGGCTACATGCACTTGAGTGGAGGGAATAAATAATCTTCTTCTTATTTTCCCACATGTATGCAAGTCACCTACAATTGGGTCAGCAAGATGGTGTTTATGCACATATTGTTGGGATGGGGTCCCTAGGGTTAAATTTTGTATTTCCATTTTGTATAATGTAAAGTCTCTTCGATCTATGGAACCAAAGTGCTAAGATAATAAGATTTAAAGGGGCTTTAGTCCCTTAGGCTGTTAGGTGTTAAGAAGGTTTTGAGATTGGCCCATGGTCCATGGACCATGGTATTGTAAAAGGAAAGGCTATAAATAGAAGAGTCATAATGAGCTTAAGAGATCATCACAAGATAGAAGATCATTGTTTTGGGAAAGTAAGCTAAGCTAGGAAGGTCTACTTCTTGTACTTAGGTGAAGGGGAAGGATTTTTCAGCTGAGTAGGTGGGCCCCTATAGCTAAGGGAATAGGGAAAAAGAGTTTGTACTTTGAAGATCACATTTAATAAATATAGTTTTTATCCATACTTTGCATATCTGTTCATCTGTATTTATTTATGCAATTATGTGTGTTCGCTCTGTATCTGAAAGTATATGAATATATGTTTATCTAATTCAAAAGTGGCATATCAATATAAATTATGCATGTTATGACTAGTTAATGACCTTCGCAAAGATATAATTGCTGTAGATGATACTTACTGTTATCATATGTTCCAGAAGGGTTAGGGTTCACGAAGACAGAACTAAGCCCTAGAATCTGCAGGAACCCATCACACAAACCTATGGATGTAGAAATCTGATTCTGTCATCCCCTAATACTGCTTCGGGTGAGACTACAACTTGCGCTATGCAAGTTGTTTTTGAAAGGGCCAATAGTTTAGCATTTTGTTGGTTGACATGACTAGCTTTGAACCTCGTTCAAGGCCTATTAACCAATAAATGGTTATGTTGCTAGGATCAGTATCTGGTTGAGGAATGTGTGATAAATGGTTCCCCACTAAGAAAGAAATTGTAAACTGGATTGATCGAAAGTTGCACGTGTTTTTAGCCTATGAGAAAAGAAATTTGCGCTTGTCAAAGGAAGAGTAGCTAAATAGATACCTAGTCACAAATGAACACAAAATGTTCCTTTTCTCTTTCCCTTGTGAATTGCATGAGTGGCCGTTGAAATTAGTGGATAGTCAGGGTACATGGAGGGTTGATGACCCTATAATGAGGAACCCAGAACTTGTGAAGTGCTTGGAGGCTTTAGAAAATAAAATTGCACGAACCGTTGACCACTGGATTGAGCATATTCTGGGAGGATTCATCACTAAGTTTGTGATCGATACGTCCACCAGCTCTAGTAAACAAGAGCGTAGGTTCTTCAAGGGATGAAGAGGTAACTACCTGAAATCTCTTAAGACCTGGATTAAGATGCTATTATGCAAAAAATAGGTTATGCCTTTAAATTGATGTTTGGGACTGTGAGAAGTCGGAGAGTATTCATAAGGAATGAAGAACTGGGCTCTGAACACAGTCCACTATTAGTATCTCTAGATAGCGACAATGAAAGTAATATTTTAAGAACACCACGAAGTGTGATGCAGATAGTAAGTGAGGGTATCACAGGGATACCAAATCCATCCACTCCACCCCCACCTCCACCTCCACCTTACACACCTATAGCTTTGCCTCCACATCCACCCCCACCTCAACTATTTAGCATGGTGAACACAATGAAGATGTTAGTATTTAGGGGTTTAGGAACTGAAGGCCTTGATCAATTTTGGTTTTGTAGAGATAAGTCTTCCGGATTAATCATATTATTAGGGTTTGGTTCGTCGCAAATGCTCTATGGAAGGCACAACAGATCACTGATGAGAGTATGAAGAAAACACAACTAGTCACAACATTGCAGGATAGAGCGCTGCGTTGGTACATCAGGTTTTGCACACATAAGCCCAATATGACTATGCTAAAAACCCAGCAAGAGCTGAACAATGAAATCAAGAAGCCCAAATCTTAGGCCCAGCTTGTGATAGAGCTTAAGGAGATTCAACAGAGGGTAAACGATTCCACATGGGACTTCGATCAAAGATTAAAGTGCTAGATTCAACAAGCTAATATGAGCATTACAGATACTCAACATAGATACTGGTACATTGCTTCACTCCTACCTCATCTGAGATTAACATTGTCACAACAAAATATAGGAATGCAAGCAGAAGTAGTGGAGATCGACATGAGATTAGAAGCTTCACTAGTGCAGGACACGAATATAGGGGTACAACAGATTCAGTCGTAGCGAGCGAGCTTGCACTTGGAGTTGTAGATCCATAGGAAGGGAATAGAAGTCCACCCTGAGGTGCACGTAGAAGTTTGTTGCCTGAAGTGTAAAGGCCATGGTCATGATAAGGACCATTATCGAGTCTATCAGAACTACCTCATTAGGGGAGGTCCTATTCCACTAAAGCTAGAAAATATTGCTGGACCAAGTGTAGGGGTAGAGTTATGGTGCACTATCTGTCAGATAGCTCGGAAGAACGTGCCTAACAACTGTCATCTCCTACAAAAGTTGGTGCAAACTATGCAACATTTATTTTGTAATTTTTGTAAATCAGTTAGGTATGATGAGTGCAACTTCCAAAGCTAAGAATTGATGATGGAGCAGACCCCTACATATAGAATGCAGGCGAAAAATTAGCCTTAGGATCAGGGCATGGGTGCAATGAATGAAGGATTCTAGGGCTGAGGAATAGGACGAAGAGGAGGGGATGGAAGGGGTCATGGACAAGTTAATTGTTATAATTGTGGAGAAGCAGGTCATTTTACATGTGACTGTGACAACCCAACGGATCCCTCCTATCAGTATTATCAACAGTTTGATCATGTTATAGAAGATTGGCCGGTACTAATAACCAAGATGCAGGAGAAAATGGATTAAACAACTGCACAAAATATTGATATGATGTGGGTGAACCTCACGAAGAAGAGTTGAGCATTAATATAGTGACTCAAAGTGGTATTTCCACTGGAGAAGATAAAGGAAAGAAACATGAAACTGAAGGATTGGTACAAAAGGTTGTCAAGAAGGAAGTAGGATTTGATCTAAGTCAGGCTAAGGAAACCTTTATGGAAGCCAAAAGAGATTTTCTAAGGCCTCTACCTCGGGAAGTCAGGAGAAGTTTGGTAGAAACAATGAAGTGCCTGAAGTAGATCCTTCACTATTAGCTACCTTTCTGAAGATTTGTATGAAGCTGTTAGGAGATAGAAAGGTCGTAGAAGGGCTCCAAGAGTTGATTGAGAATTGTACAGGTAAGGTTAAGAATCCTCCAGAATAGCACGTTGTATGAAAAGTGGGAAAAAGTAAGAAACGAACAGGTAGTGAAATGAGGCTAACTAAGCAGATAAGAGAGTGTGAAATGGATCAGATAATTCTCGATCTAGGATCTGATGCGAATGTGCTACCAAAACAAACTTGGGAATGGGAAGACCTATGGTGCAATGGTCTCCTATCCAGCTACACATAGAAAATCAATAGAATATCATTCCTATGGGGTGCCCGTATGGGGTTACGATGGATATTGAAGGAGCGAGCACCCTCGATGACTTTGAAGTGATCAAGATAGTGAACGATAGTAATCCGTACCCTGTACTACTTAGGCCTTTAACATGAATGCGGTCATTAATCTCAAGAAGCGTAGGATGACATTTGAGAGGAAGGTGCTTTAAGTTATTGTTCCATTAGATCCAACTAAAGGTGTGTGAAACATGGAACCAGTCCACGATTATCAAGAAGAGATCACTGTGCATGATGAGGACTGGATCAATCCTACAACAGATGGATGAATT
Source organism: Pinus taeda (assembly GCA_000404065.3). Lineage (NCBI taxonomy): Eukaryota > Viridiplantae > Streptophyta > Pinopsida > Pinales > Pinaceae > Pinus > Pinus taeda. Next base: position 37,639 of record APFE030682494.1, read on the forward strand.
ACATGGGATAGGGATAGGTCCTTCACCTCAGATTTTGACGAAGAACTTGGGCATTAGCATAACAGATTACACGAAGTCTCCTCACTGTGCTGCAACAGGTTGACAAAATTGCTTTGCTGCATATCCATGGAGGTATGAAATGTGCCTCATTATGATGGTTTAGATGTTTTTAACTTGTTTTTGGATAAATTTGAAAGGGCGTTGCTAGAAGAGCATCGGTTCTAGGTACTAGATCTGGTGTTGTGTGCTACGCCTGTTCGTTAGTGGGGTATACATAAGGAAATATTTGCTGATTGGAAAGAATATAGGAAAATGCTCAAGCTGAGGTTTTGGTATGCCAATACCCATATGATGGCGAAATACTTAGAAAATGACAACCTGCACTAGCATTTGGCACAATGGACTAAAGATTGGGGAGAGGAACTTCAACCTGAATGGGTGCACATATTTTGTCACACTTTGGATACCGTTATGATGAACTAGTACCTAGAAATTGAGCTACACCATGGGATTGTTGAGTGGGCTATCCTGAGAGAACGTTTCTTGTTGACCTTCAACTTTGAGGATGAATTTGAATGTATTAATGAGGTGCCCCAAGAAATTAAGGTTGCAATCTTTCGAATTCTTGAGGAACTGGTAGAATGGGTTCAACCAGATTGGAATACGCAGCTGCGCCATGCGTTGGAATGCTATAGCATGACCATAGAAGAAGAAGAAGATGACCCTAGAAATATCAAAATTTCAGAGACTAAGGGACAATGTGAAGTTGAAGGACCCAAAGCAACAATTCCTGACATAGTAGAGCCTTTGAAGACTAGACAGGTAAACATTGGATTGGATGTGTAGCTGAAGTTTGTGGAAATAGGCAACTATTGGGATGAGGATATAGTTGATAAGGTTGCCAAACTATTGTACGAATACCAAGACTTGTTTCTCACCAAGTTCTCAGATCTGAAGGGGATAATAGGGGACCTGGGCATGATGAAGATTACTTTGGAGCTAGAAGCGAAGCCTGTAATACAACGACCCTATCATTTGAATCCCAAATACAAGGAAAAGGTGCGCAAAGAATTGAACAAAATGCTAGAGGCTAGGATAATTGAGCCTGCGGAGGAATCAGAGTGGGTAACTCCTATGGTAGTCCAGGAAAAGAAGCAACAAGATGAAATTCGAATATGCATATATTTGAGGAAGCTTAATGATGTGTGCGTCCATGACCCATTCCCAACGCCATTTACAGATAAAGACATAGAGAATGTTGGAGGGAAGGAAGCCTACTCCTTCATTGATGGGTTCTCAAGGTACCATCTGATCAAGATCGCGCCATAGGTTCACAACAAGACCACGTTCGTGATGAAATCAGAGTGTTTTCAATACATGGTAATGCCATTTGGACTGAAGAATGCACCTATGATATTCTCAAGGGTAGTAATTGCAACTTTTAAGGAATTAATCCATAAATTCTTAGAAGTCTACTCTGATGATTAGACTGTATTTGGGTTGGTAAAGCGCCATGTTGCAAGTCTGCACCTTATGTTGGATACATGTCGTAGACATTAGATTGCCCTAAATCTGAAAAATGCATCTTCTATGTTCCTTATGAAACATTCCTGGGTCATGTGGTTTGCAAGTAGGGATTGATTGTAGACCCTGCAAAGATAGTTGTTATTACTAATTTGGAGGCCCCGAAGAGCGACCGCACAGAAGATCTTGCGTTTGGGACTTTGGTGGCCAACGATGCATAAGGATTCAAAAGCATAGTGTAGGGTGTGTGATGCTTGACAAAGAATGGGGAAACCATCATGAAGGGACAATCCACCCTTAAATCCACAAATAACTTTGGAGGTGTTCGATAAATGGGTGATTGATTTTGTGGGTCTGATCCAACGACTAGGGAAAAAGACTGGAGCGAGATATATTATTACAACGACTGAATACTTGATGCGATGGGAAGAGGCTCAGCCAGTTAAGGACTTCATGGGGAAAATGGGAGGAGTGGGGATGGCACATTCATGGGGCAAATGTTTGGAAATCTGCTTCCAAGGATGCATTAATGATGGGAATTTGGAGGGAATAGTTCGATTCAAATTCAAATTCACCTATAAATATGGCATGCCACCCCACACTCAAACACTTTGCTTCCAACAAGTATGCCTTAAAATTTTCTGCCATGATGAGTGTTGTATGTCTAAGAAGGTTTGCGAGGAAATTCTAGCAAAAAGTTCACGAACTTTCTTGATTGGCACCGTAAGATCATATTTGAGAGAATGACTGAAATTCCTCCCGCAATAGAAGCTGCAGCCTCTCACGCAACACCCTCAGTTGATGCAACACTCTCTGTTCCTATGGGATTTCTGACTACGGTGCCTAGGACACTTAGAACTAAGCCCTATGTAACTGATAAGAAGCAGAAGAAACCATAGTAGATTCCGGTGAGGAAATCATAGCGAACAATTCCTAAGGGAAGATGGACAGAGTGCAACATCCAACTTAGCCTCTTGGTTTGGATGAATAAGAACTATTAGGAGGCATCAAGGAGATGGACGCTAAGGAGGATGAGCCTATGCCTCAGCTCCCAAAGTATATCCCATGGCACAAGGGCACAACTAAGGTGCCCAAGGACCTGGAAAATAGAAAATTTATGGTTTCTACACGCTATTTCTATAAAAGGTGGTGTTCAACGACACGTTGTTGGGCCTCATTCCCACGGTAAAGATGGAGGATTGGGATGTGGGAGATCATAAGAAGTTCCCTCATCTTGCATCGACTAATTACCTATCAAATATATATTATGAGGAAACCAAGTTTATGAGATTGGAACCTATGAAGTGGGTCGCGAGTGTTGACATCACAGGCCTCCTGAACATGCTCTTGGTGCTGCACTTTAGTCACACCATCATTAACATAGTATGTTTCTGACAATTATTTACTTTGGTGCATGATGTGTGTCTTTTGCTAGGAGAACCCATCCCAATTACAGACATGTTGATCACCAGATCACCTTGTTGCCATATCAAGGTGTGGATATAGGAAAAGTGTTTGGAGGGAAAACATGGGAGAAGAAGCTTGCAGATAAGATGAAGAGCAAGTTTAGGTTGATTAAAAAGTCACGCAGATATTACATATTCTCCATTTCAGATCCCGTGGTGTAGTTTAGCACGCAAATATTGGCATGCAAGATCATGCAGAAGTACTCTGTGGGTGAGGTTCCGGTGCCTATGATCTCTTTGGCTGCACAGTGCGCCAAAGGAGTCCAGTACAACTGGGCTTAGTACCTTTGCAAAGAATTATTGGAGAACTATCGAGAGGTCCAGGATGAGGGCAAGGCATTTCATTATGCCTGGTTGTTACTCTTTATAGCATTAGTAGCATGGAGGACAACTAGTTTCCTCCTCAAGAATTAGACCTTTCGAAGGTAACGAAGTTCGCTTCGCTCTAGTGAGTGAAGGACCCTAGGTGGGTCATGGAGGCCAAGATTTTCTGGGTGCTTGTAGAGATGGATCTGTGCATGGTGATTAGCAAGAGGCCAAGGTTTTAACCTACCTTACATTATTAGTATGAGCCCTACACTGACTTCAAGGCTAACTTCTCTAATGCATATGTTCGCGTATGAAGGGATCTGAAGAAGATATGGCACGAGTTGCCTTATCTTGTGGGAAAAGAGGAAGTCACAAAGATTGTAGGTAAATTGCTAGGAGAGTGGCTTTACCCATTAGATCCTGGTGCAGGAATGAGAAAGGCTAAAAACAGTACCACCACACAGACATCAACAAGAGAGAAACATAAGGAAGCCCAAAAGGCTATAGCTTGGGAGAAAGATGCACAATGGAAAGAGGTTGCAACTTGGGAAGCTACTGCTAAGGGAGCTGTTGAGAAAGAGAAAGCGGGCCATGAAACCACAATCGATGTTGAGGAGTCTGTCACTCAGCACACATAAGACCAAGAAGGTTCAAATGTAGAAGAGGGTGGGGGCACGATGTAGGAAATCCCATTTATGGTCAAGAAAAGAACAAAGCAAACAACCTCAGGGATGTAGAAGAAACATAAGTTGAATAAATTAACCCATGTGGATCCGTTAGTCCCCACTGAAGGGGACTTAGATGAAATTGGCGACAAGGTCCGAGACACTACAACAAAATTATGGACCCAATTTGAGTAGTAGTACCAGTAGGCATTGGGAAATGTACAGAAGGATCTCCATGAGTTGCAGATCTAGACAGGAAAACTACAAGCGAGCATAGGCCAAGCAAGTGAGATTTAGGAGAGCCTACATCAAGTGAGTGTGACAGTGTTGGACACATGGAAGACCTTGGATATTCGTGTGATTTAATTTCCAGACGAGGCCCTACACCCAAAAACGGATGAGGTCAAAGCCCAGTTCTTGCAGATCAAGAATCTAGGCCTTCACCTCATGACACTCCCTATCCAAACCCTACATGAGTTGCACCATGGAGTATCACATGAGATGAGGGTTAGGGAGCAACACACGCTACTGGTGATTAATGTCGTAAAAACAAAAAATCATCAGATATTTGAAGAAAAGGTGCAGACACTAAAGGAGAAGGAAGAAATTGCTACACATAGCAAACACTTAAAAGAAGTGATTATACAAGCGTGTAATGAGCTTCCTGAACATAACATTGCAACTAATGCAATGCTGATAAAAAATATCCAGAATCTGGCTGCAGTGGTCAAAGAGTTAAAAGATGAAATCAGCTAAATTCAATTTGAGTTACAGGTGAAAATTTCAGAGCGGCAATTGAAGTTGTAGCTGAAAACTTCACAAAAGGTTCGAGAGTAGTGGAAGGAATGGCCACACTAAAAGATGAAATCAAGGACTACACAAAGTTTTTCGAGCAAGCCATGGAGATATGGACTTGACTGTAGGAGGACCCCACTCTGCAGAATATTGACACAGACCTGAGAGAAATGAAACACAGTTCGATGAAATTAGATCCACTACACGAATGTTGGCGCCAATGTAGCAGTTCATGAGACTATAGGAAGGGAAGCAGATTCAGAGTGAAAATGAAAAGCTGCACCAGAAATAGACCATTCTCAGGGCAAGAACATAGCCTTGAACAAAGGAGGCCAACCAGCTGACTCTGTCCATACAAAGCAAGCTTAAGGGCATGCAACAGACTTAAAGGACCATGGGCCTCGCGGTGGAAGGCCCTATTATAGAGAAATTAGTCAAGGAAATGCAGCAGTCAGCTACTTAGGGAAAAACTTATCTGCAAGTTCTAAAGTTCAAGTTTCGTGAAATCCAAGTGAATATTGAAGCACCAGTTGAGTGACTTGAGGATAAGTCACCAAATTTTGTTGGGGGCCTATTGGGATGTTGTCCCTAGGGTTAAATTTTGTATTTCGTTTCTGTATAATGTAAAGTCTTTGCGGTTTATAGAAGTGGAGCACAAAGATAATAAGAGTCAAAGGGGATTTAATCCCTTAGGTTGTTAGGTGTTTAAGAAGGTTTTGAGACCTGCCCATGGTCCACGGACCATGGTATTGTAAAAGGAAATTCTATAAATAGAAGAGTCATATCAAGTCTAAGAGATCATCATAAGATAGAAGATCATTGTTTTCAACAAGTAAGCTAAGGTAGGAAGGTATGTTTCCTGTAATTAGGTGAAGGGAAAGACTCCTGCAGGTAAGTGCATAAAGTCCTGGGTAAGTTTGCAAACTGAGTGAGTAGGCCCCTGCAGCTGAGTGCACAGGGAAGAAGAGTCTGTACATTGAAGATCACATCTAATAAAGATAGTTTTGATCCACAATTTACATATCTCCTCATCTGTATTTATTTATGCAATTATGTGTGTTCTCTCTCTGACTAAAAGTAAATGAATAAATGTTTATCTAATGAGAGAAAGTGGTAGATCAATATAAATTATGCATGTTATGACTATTTAATGACCTTCTCAAAGATATAATTTCTATAGATGATATTTACTGTTATTAACTGTTCTGGAAGGGTTAGGGTTTACAAAGACAGAAATAAGCCCTAGAAGCCGGAAGAACCATCACACATACCTACGGATGCAAAAACCTCATTCTATCATCCTCCAATACTGCTTCGGGTGAGATTGTAGCCTGCGCTACGCAGGTTGTTGCCAAAAGGGCCAATAGTTTAGGGTTTTGTTGGTTGGTGCAACTAACTTTGAACTTGGGTTAGGGCCCATCTAGCCAACACATATCTTGAACAATATTTTTATTATGGGCTTTCTTATTCTTTGATGACTGTATCATCAACTAGTTCACCATCATATTCATCACATCTTTCTTGGCCATTGGAATTGATTTTTGTTGGTTGGTTATCTTCAAAACATATGTGCTCATCATGCTTAACATTAATACAATCAACTATTTTTCTTGTAGTCTTGTTGTAGCACCTATAACCTTTGATATTTTGAGAGTACATAGGAAAAATACCTTAATTATCTATTGCAAAAAACTTACCAAGCTTTTCATCATTATTCTTCATATAACATTTGCTCCTAAATACTTTGAAATGCTTGAATGATGTAGGTCTACCATGTCATAGCTCACATAACGTTTTCTCACTGTTTGGTTTGAAGTGTGCTTTGCTCAAAACTAAAACTGATGTGTGTATTTGTTCAACCCAAAATCTCGGTGGTATTCTTCTTTATACAATCATAGATCTATTCAATTGTTGGACATATATGTTGTCTCTCTCTGCTACTCCATTTTGTTGTGGATTATCTTCTATAGTGAATTTTCTTTTGATACTATGTTAATAATAATAATAATAATTTTACTTAGAAGTATATTCACCACCATTGTTAGATATTATGCATTTTATTTTACAATCTATCTCATTCTCAGCCATAGCCTTAAAGATATCAAACTTTTCAAAGGCCTATGATTTCTCTTTTAAGAATGCTACCCACAACATTTTTTTAAAGTTATCAATGTGATTGATTTCTTGAAGGACCAAATAAGTCCATGTGTACCAACTGTAATGGTCTGTTTGCCCGCTTATCCTTGGATTTGAATGGCACATGAACTTGTTTCCAAATCTGAGAAGATTTTGAAATGGTGTTATCTTCCTTAGATAGATTTGGTATATCTATAACAACGTTCTTTATTCATAGCTTGATAATAATTTTAATATTTATATGTCTTATTTATCGATTCCATAGCCAACCTCATCAATATTTCTCAAACACCATTCATCTATTTTTTCATTCAGAACATAGACATTTTTTTTTTAACATCAGCTACTACCTCTCTTATGTCCATAGACTTGATTTGATAATTCTTATATATAAATAATACATCATAGACTTAGTAAAAAATATTGGAAACTTTGAGCAAATTATATTTAAGGACTTCAACAAACAAAAATTCCTTAGCCTTGCCTCTAACATTAACTAGGACGACAATTATTTTACCCATAATATTACCTAGTGCATTATATCCAATGGTTATATTACCTTTGCTGACAAGTTTTAGTGACAAAAAAATTCTTTTATCTCTTGACATATTCTTGGAATAACCATTATCCATATACCATTGGCTCCCTTCATTTTGAGAATATAAAACTAGATCGCAATTTTGTTCACTTTTGTTTTGCCTCTATACCTTGGGTTGCTAGTTTGATTGCTTGATATATAGAGCTAGCCTTTTGTCTCTGAGTCTACAAATGACTGATCTATGCCCAAAATTTTGATAGATATAACATTGCATCATATCATTAAGCAAAGAAATTACTGAGTTTGGGTTTATTTATCCTTTGTCTAGGAAACTTATTATCAAGTTGATAAATTCTTATTTATGGTTTGATCTAAAGAAAAATCCTAGAAATATGTCCTCGTACCTGGGTGTAAATTTATTTTCAAAGATTGGTTAACCCACTCTTTGAGGGAATCAAGCTTGTGTGAGACCCAAAAATATCTATTGAATAATATTTTTGTCTCTATTGTGTTATTTTCCCTTGCTAATTCAAATTCCTAATATTCAAATTTCCCCTTTTGTCTTCTAATTGTTGATTTTTCTCAGAGAAGATAAGGTTAGTCACATTTTTTATAGCCTCAACAAAATTTATAACTTTCTTTCCTTTCACACCATCTATTAAGATTGACTCAACCTCGAGTCATAGGTAGTTCTAACATGTGGGGGTTTCTATGCTTCAATAATTTCATTTAAACAATCAATCCCTTCACGAAGCTTTTCGTTGAAACTCAACTAGATTTTAGCCTTTTCAAGCTCTTTTCTTAGAGAAACAATTTCATCTTCAAGCCTATCACATGCTTTATTTTTCTCTTTGATATTCTCATTGATATTTTCTTGTATCTTCTTACCTTCTTCAATTTTTAGGAGTAGAGGTTCAATAGCTTTATCTTTATCCTTGGCCAACAATTTCGTTTACACTTTAGTTTTCATTCTTAGCCTTTGGATTTCCTAAGGAGCGCTAATCATATCACCTTATAAGTTAACTTCACCTTCTTCTCCTTCTTCTTCTTCATACTAATCATGATATTCTTCTTGTGTCTTTGTGGCCATGAACGTGAATTCCTTTGATCTTTCACGAGCTTTGTATTCATCTAAATATTGGCTATCTACACTTTCCAAGGAGATGGAATCTTGAGTGTAAAATTTCGTCTTCTAGGATTTTTCTCCTTTTGAAACTTCCTATACTTATTCTAAGATTCATTCTCATTCTTCTTCTTATAAATACACTTAGAACCATAGTGACTACTTTACACAATTAAATCACTTAAGGGGCAGCTTACCTTTGTACTTTCCTAAGCCTCTCTTGAGTTTTCTCATGAACTTGGCCTCTTCTTCATCTGACTCAAAACATGAGTCCTCATGATCTACCTTGGGTTTATTGTCTTCTTTGAAGGTTGACTCCCTTATTGTTGGCTTGTATTTTTAAATCTGCATCCAATAGGCAGTAAGAGTGCCAATAAGCTAGTCCAATGTGAGGGAATTGAGATTTTTCATTTCCTCAATGATTGAAAATTTGGGATTAAATCTCATACGGAAATATCTTAGCATCTTTAGGACTACTACTCTCTCTTTTAATTCTTCATTGAGACCCCTTATAGTATTAACAAATTCATATACCTTAAGAAATAATCTTGTAATATATTCATCATCAAGGCTCATCATCGAAGATTCAAATTACATTATAAAACCTTGGAGTTTAGGTTTATTTACCTTGATGTCACCTTCATAGAAACTTCTCACCTTTTTCCATAATACCTTTGTAGTAGTGCAATACATGAGCTTAACTAGTTTTAATTTAGTTAGGTTAGTGGGTAAATCATTCATGGCCTTGATATTGCATGTAAATTCAAGTTTCCAATCTCAAGTAACCATTGAATGAGCCCTTTTATATCCTTATTCCACTATGTCCTATACATCTGTACCAAGAGATTGAATATATTTTTTCATTCTCACCTTCCAAAGTATAGTACATTCGATTGAACATAGGTTCCCTTTTGATGTCTCTTCCTACCTAGTTTTCCATTTTCCCTGACCTTTCTTCTAGCTATTAAATTGATCCTGAAGGAACTTGGCTATGATACCAATCATTAGAAACTAGGACAACAGTGAGAGGGGGTGAATCAATAGTGCGAGAAGTTAAAAAATTCTTTCACAACCATAAAGAATACTTTAAACAATAACTATAAGCACACCAATTCATAAATCATGACACAATATAATGTGGAAACCCAACAGGCAAAACCACCAAATGTTATTTATTATGATCTAATTTATAAGTGACTAATTTTATAACATCAATCTACTACAAGATTCTACTTGCAAGTTTCTGAGGTTGTTGCTTCAAGGAAGCTACCACTCCTTGATTTATCATTTACCACTTAAAGGAGAATCAACCCTTGGAGTGCAAGATCCAACTTGATGGACCTTCCTAATGCATCTTTCATACCATTTTCAAACTCAAATCATGAAGGCCTCTTTATCATAAAAAAAATCAACTCACCTCATTAAATCACCATAAATCAACCTCAACAGCTTCTATAATATTTGATCCTCTGATTGATTCACCAACAACCAATTCTTATTGATTCAATTTTGCTTATAAAGAATATTGAGCTTGTAATTTTTAAGATTTACCTTTATTTATCTTGAGCTCATAATTTACTCATAATCAAGGTTTAACCTTGATTTCTTTTTTTCTCACGTTAGTTAAAAAGTATTTATCCATACATGTATTCTTCAATAATATAATCTATTGTACGAAGGTGAGAAACTAGACTAAACTACCAATTTCTTCAATTCTGGACATTTATAGCTTTTAGTAGTTTTTTATCTATAGTTCCAACTTTAGTGAAATTGCAAATATAAAAATATGCCAAATTTTCCACCAAACCATGCATGCCACAAAATATCTACCGACTCGTTCATGCACTTCAACATTTGAACTGCTAACTCAGGCATATGTGCAAAATATGGAAAATAGTGCCAAACTAGTTTCTGACTCATTCATGTTATCTAAACCATGATTGTGGAATGGAATTGCATATAGGCCAAAGGCTAATAAATTTTATTAAAATACCCCATAGTGATTTTCAAATATAATCCTATAGAGCTAAAGTATCACACACTTAACACTTGAAATTATATTGATTTGGTCTATTTATCTCTTGGTTGCATAACACACAAAATCATCAAATAACAAACCCTAGTGAATTCTAAAAAGTATCAGAAACTATGAACGATTAGAACATTTTTGTCCCTTGTCCGTATCTCCCTAGGACATAAATACCCTAAGCATTTAATTTGGTTCTCTGTAAAAACATATGAGCAACACAAGCCTTCAAATTAATGTCATTAGTTAATTTTCACTTGACAGATTTATGTCTTCGTTAGCTACTAAGAGATTTCCCCATTCCCTAGGATAGGAATTCCTGACGAATTCCTCACAGTCCCCCTCTTGAGATTGTAGGGGTGACGCCAATGCCAGGGTAATGTCACACCCTCATTAGACTTGATGACTATGCACACCACCTGTATCATCTACCATGGGTCTTGCTCCATGTGGTTCCATGTGTCACCTAGTTTGGCCCACTTGGCCCATGAAAATGTTTAATTTTCATGCCATGCATCACCATATTAGGTGCCATGTGTCTTGGGATTGTTAGCTACTTATGTCATGTTGATTTCATCCCAAGCCTTTTGAATTTCCATGTCATTCTAACATCATCTTTCCACCATTTTTATCAACCCGTGTTTCACATCATCTAGGTCATACAATAAGAATATTCCATGTCTCTTCATGCCATTTTTCCACACTGTCATACATCTATGCCATTGTACGGAGGAAGGGGACATTGAGTCTTTGTTTTTCAATGAATTTATTTATTTAAAGTTTAACGCTGGAACATGATTTTTTAAAAGGTAGTAGAAGAGAAAATTCTCATTAATAGATGGTGAAAGTTCCATCTCCTCGAGACCATCACACTGGGACTTTAAAATTGTGCCACTCTTGAAACCTTTGGGGAAAGAAAGTTTCGGGTTTACATTTCCCTTGGTGGGACAAAACATATCTCTCCTGAGCTTGTGAATCATGTCACTTATGTGCCCCTTGTTTTCTTGGTCATATGACCATATCACCCTAGGACTTTAACGATGAGTGATGTAATGAAAAAGATTGAGGATAAAGGGTCGAAGTTACTTTCCCCATAGTGCAACCAACCAACCATCAATCCTAAGCATTGAACATGGTCCCATGCTACCATATCCTTCAATCAATATGATGACTATGCTACAGGGTCCATGACTAACTATGTGCCACCTAGATGCTGACTATGCATGCACCTAATACTAAAACCTTTCGTGTTGACTTTTTCATGTGAGAACTTTGACCAACAATATATTTTGTTATAGTAGGTAGTTTTCAGATTTCAATATACCATTGGAAATTTCTTTTAGATCCCTATCTATATGAGTGTTTTTGAAGAGAAATTGAGCATATCCTCTATGCTAAAAATGCCTCCAAAGATTATGTTCTATTTTTTTTTTTATCCTAAATGATAATGCTGCTTGAAAATCCACCTGAAACCACCCATGAAATCAATTATATTTTCCATCTAATGATAACACATTTAACAAAATTTCGACATTAATGCTAATGTATTTATAACACATTTGGTTCTATCAAGAACCTTCTTTTGAGCATTGTACTGAGGTTCTCACGGTGAAGTCCACAACACCTAAGAATCCTCAGCAACTTGGTGGTGATGACAAAAATAATAAACCTACTGAAGAGAATAACCAAAACTAGCCTAATTAGTGTGGAGGCACAAGTGAGCATCATCAAAATATTACGGTCCATTCTAATATTTATTAGGGAGAACACATAATTGATGAGTGTGCTTGAATGGATGAAGTCCATTTTTTTCTTCTGCAACTAGTAGCCACGAAAAAGGTGACAATTTTAACTCATCCATTCCCTGCCTAGCCATAGCATCAAATGGTTGTGCAATCTCATCAAGTTCTACTTGTGTGTAATGGGGTGCAACCTTATCACCCTCCTAGAAATAATACACCTATTTTTTGGAGAAGAACTAGTGCAAGAATATTTATTGTGTGTAGTCTTGTATATATAAGTGTAAATATGTAATTGTATTTTTGAATAAGGATTGAATGGTGATTAAAAAGTTTTGTGGTAGTTTTCCTTTATAGGCATTGATTGACCATGAAGGTGAATGGTCACATTATTTGACCTTTAACCTTCATGATTTAATGGTGTCATTAATTGATTAAGTAATTTAGTGTTATTTCTATTTTTATTAATTTATTAATTTTATTATTTAATTAATACTTTTATGATATTTTGTATTCATAACATTTCCACCCCCTTTATAGATGTTTTCCCCTCAAATAATAACAATAAGGTTTTATTCTTAGTTGAACACACTACCATGGAATGACATCATTTATTTTGACTTTGTTTGTGCCTTGTGAGTTGGTGAAATTCTCATATGTATTTTCACATTCCTTGACATTGGGAGTGTCAACAAAATATAATTTATGATGTTTTTCTTTCCAACTAAACTCCATGGATTGTTGTTCAAGGTTTGTAGTATAACTTCCTAACCGTATTAACAATTCTGCACCTAGCACTATATCCATTTCTTTGAGTGGCGTGGTAAATAATTATTTCTATAGTTCTAGTTCTTTTATCTGGATTGACACCTTATGACATTCTCCTATCTCTTCAAACATTTGCACAATAGTGACAGTCATGGTCAAGTCCTTGATTGGGCATACAAAATGATCAAGTTGTTTAGAAGGATGAATTTTTATACAATTATGAGTACTTGTAGAATCTACAAGTATATTGACATTTCTGCCTCTTATGGTTCCCTTAAGCCTTAGGGTTTTAGGTCGTAATCTACTTATCCTATTCCTTAGTGGTTTTGTAGGCTTATTGTTATTTATTCTTGGAGACTAGGTTATCTGCTTGTGAAGGTGAGGTGGAACATATTTTGTAGTCACTTGTTGCTTTTTACCTTTTGAAAAAATTCTTTCTTCATCTTGGTATTGTTGGACACATGAGGTTGTCATTAGCGATGCTCATTATGATGTATTTTTAGAATCTGAATCTACATTGTGCATTATGGTGACTTCTCCATCTATTTGTTGTACTTTAACTTTTTTTAGATATACTATCTTGTAGTAACATAATGACATGTCTTCACGTTTATGTCCTGGTGTCCAATTTTCTCCACACTTGCAACAATTATTTATCTTCTTTACCTTTTTCTAACTCTTTCCCAATTTCATTAGTATAAAATTTCTTGTTAAGGCATTTGTGTCCTCAGATTCATTTGTCTCCACAATATCTACATTTGCTTGTCATTTTTTTACTTGATTATTGTTGTTGGTTCTCATCTTCCTTAAATGATGTCACATTAACATTATGTTTTTTTTTCAAATAAGCCTTGTTGCATGTCTAGCTTATTTGATAGATTTTGGTTTGTACAATTTAATTTCTGCACGAATATAATCTTTAAGTCCACATCTATACATTTTAAGTAATTTCTCATCAATAAATCTTGTTTGTTGGATAGACAATAATTCCCATTCGTGGGTATATTTTCTTACATACTCCTTTTGCTTGAGATGAACAAATTTGTTGTAGACATCATGTTCTTCTTTATCGTAGAATATTTTTATCAAGGCATCATTGAAATTCTTCAAGTGAAAAGAAAAAGCATCACATTTTCCATATCACCATAGGAACCAATCATATGCCATTGCTTCCAAAATGTTAGATTCCATCATGATTTTTTCACGTTCACCTAATGGTGGGTTTTATTCAAAAATTATTTCCATTTTATTAACCCAAAAAATAGCACCTCTATGATATTTAATATCATATTTGGGTAGCTCCTTTTTAAAATCACTGATATTATTTTTCTAGAAATTTAGTGTAATACTGTCAACCTGAAAATCATATCTCAGACAGATCTACAATTTGATGCACAATTTTATTGTGTGGGCTAGATTATGGTCTTTGAAAAGTTTGAACTATTAGCATGTTCACTTTCCATTAGTTAATTAAGTTGTTCACTATGGTCATCGAGTCTTTTGGTGGTTTCATCAATTTTGAAGTCTTTCTGCAATATTTGCTCCATTATTGATGTCAACTTATTTTGTTCTTCTTGAAGTTCTATTTACAATTTTTCTATGTTACTGAGACAATAACATACATCACTGACTTCATCTGTATAACGATTGACATCAAATTGTAATTCCTCATTTCTCACCATTTTTCCTTTTTTCTTGGTTGAACTGAGGTTTTTTTAATAATTTAATTAATTAATTTAATTATATAAATAATTAATTTTATGGTTAACTATTTATATAACTATTAATTCATTAATTAGTCCCGAGGTTTAGCTCAATTGGTTGAGTACCCGTCACATTAGCACCTCGCTATGAGAGATCACATAGTCAATGCTCCGTGACACGATCAAGGTTAGGCTTTGAAATGGCTTGAGAGAACTGATCCCTTCCAGTGGATCTACCAGGGACTGTTGCATAGACGTAGCAGTCACCAATCTCCAGAGTCCATCAACCACATCCAATTTTTTTTAATTAATTTATTATATAAAATTTGTAATTATATATATATATATATAAAGTTTTACTATGCATGTGTAACTATATATATACAGAACCCACCTTTTTTCAATAAATTATTTAATTAATTAATTCATATATAAAATAATTAATTCTATAGTTAGCATATTTATATAACTATTAATTAAGTAGTTAGCCTCGAGGTTTATTTCAATTGTTGAGTACCTCCGTAAAATTAGCATCTCATTATGAAGATAACAAGGTCAATTCTCATCAACACTCTCCAAGTTAGGCTTCGAAATGACTAGACAAGATTGATTAGAGAACCTTGAAGCACATCCAAAACATGTAATTAATTAACTTTATAAAATTTGTAATTATATAATAATAATAATAATAATAATGTTTTACCATGGATGGATGTAAATGGTGTGGATGCATGATCGACTGGATGGCAATAAAAGGACGGAAAATAACACGTAGGGGTAAGGTATTCAACGCATGATGGATGATGACAGCGGGAAGACAGGTGAAACTAAATTGTAGTCAACTTAAAATAAATAGTGATAGAGAAATTACAATGGTAGAGAGAAGGCCACGCGAATTAGAGAACTGTGGTAGCTGTGACAGGGTAGAGGTAGTAGAAGATGAGTTGAATATATGTCAACGGAAAAGAGACGGGGGTAGCCCAGAGTCACCGTGGTTGGGGAAGCGAAACAACAATGATGGCTATGATGGAAAAGCACATGGTTTTATAATGCACACGATGTTTACTAGAGGACAAGAAACTGTGGAATTGATGGGAACCCACTATGGAACGATGTGTTGACAATGGCTACAAAGAACAACAATGGTTGCATACATATGGCATATCAATTTGAAAATGGATGAGTAGCAACGAGAAGCATAAAATAGTGAGCGACTAAGGTGGACTGATGAACGGATGTGCTGCGATTTGCCACAGGACCGAGAGGCTTTAATACCACTCTTGGAGAAGAATCAGGTGCAGGAATATTATTAGGTGTAGTATTGTATATATAAGTGTAAATAAGTAATTGTATTATTGAATAAGAATTGAATGGTGATCACAAACTTTTGTGGCGGTGTGTTTATGTTGGGATTAATTGGCCACGAAGATGAATGGTTACCTGGTTTGACTTTACTTCATAATTTAATGGTGTAATTAATTAATTAATTAAATTTTTTTGTTATTTCTTATTTAGTTGATATTTTTATTAATTTTTTGTTCATAATATTAGTCTGGTGTGTCAAGAAGAAGTCAATTTGTATATGAGACCCAACTCTTATGGCCCTCCTGAATCAGTTTTTGCTTGTAAAGACTTAGGCAACCTTATTTCTTCCATTAGAACTCTCCGGCTAGATAAGCCTGTGGAACTAATTCTGCCCCCCTTCTGCCCCCACCCTTAAGGATGTTCTCCATAAGTCAACACATAATATGAATGCATGGGTTTCCCAACGTTATAATATTGTTGAGGGCCTAGTCCAAGAACCACGTGTAATGACTTCTTTGGTGGTTTTGTAGAGATGTCCTACTCAATGCAAGGCCTTGTTGACCACTATCGAAGGGGTGGATCCCTCAAAGTCTAGTTTGATAATGTTTGAAATTGACTCCCCTTGTTATAAGCTCTCCCATCAGGTATCTTTTCAGATCACTATGCATATATTTCATATGCACATATATCACACTCTAGTGGATGGAGGGTATTCTACTTGTGTCATGCTTGAAATCTATCAGTTCTTCAACGCTCACTAAGTTAGCAACTACCATACATGCATTTAATAGACATCATTTTGTTCCTTAGGGAATTCTATCAAAGTTTTCCATCGAGCTAGGGCGAAATAATGCTTATGTTGATGTTGAAGTTGCAAATGCTCCCATAGATTATAATATACTCAGTTTTAGTTAGTTTTATGCCATATGTGCTATTGTGCCTTCAACGTTTTGTGTGCTTCACTTTCCCCATAAAGCCAAGATTACCATTGATCAATTGGGATATTATATACCATCGACCAAGACTACCACTATGGGAAATTTTGTGCCACTCATTGGACATAA
The DNA here is from genome assembly GCA_000404065.3 of Pinus taeda. NCBI lineage: Eukaryota > Viridiplantae > Streptophyta > Pinopsida > Pinales > Pinaceae > Pinus > Pinus taeda. Next base: position 54,800 of record APFE030682494.1, read on the forward strand.
CTTTGACACTTATGAGAGTGTCAGTGTGGGAATTTTTAAAATGTTGTCTCTTATCAAAGTCTTTCCTTTACCCTTGCTTGGAATTCCTTCTTCTTCTACTGCTCCTATGCACATGGTCTCTTCCCGCACATATGGACCCCATCTGTCTCCCAACCTTTTAAAGTTTCCTTCTCCTTTCGATGTAGATAGTTATATGGTGAGAATATACTAGCTTTAGGAGAAGAGATTGACACTTTGGAAGTTCCATTAGTTACTCCTAACGCTATTGAGAAAACCCATCCTAATATGGAATATGATCACACTCCTTTTCTGACAAGGGTTGTCACTTTGCCTCTTCAACACGACTACCTCAATGATGAATCTTCTTCTCTACATGTCATATTGGAGGTCATGGATTCACCTATTGATAATCCTACGGAGCTTATGCCTCTTGATACCTCTAGTCTTCTGAATTGAGAAAAGATAAATATTGGAAAAAAATATCTTGAATTGACCCATGAGGCCTTTTATTAGTCATCCATGGAAATTCCATCCTTGGATTGAGTTAGGCCTTGGGTTTCTAATACTAAACTTAGGCCTAGTGAATTTTCCAACTCATATCCATGTGTGGATGAATATCTTGTTCCCCCTTTACATATTCATAGTCCTTGTTAAGGAGATGCACTAGCTCAAGGGACAACTCACCTTATATGTCCTTGAGTGATTCCTGATAATGATATGCTTCTAGGTTTTCCCTAGAATCATCAACCTTAGGAATCAAGAAAATCAACTTTCAATGGCATGTCCCCATCATGGTTAGCCACATGGTACCAACAACAACCCAATATTTAATGCATGGGGATCCTTGGCTTGTGCATATTAGTGGCCACACATGATATGACCTACTAGAGAATGTTGTGCTTGTCAATATGCATTTTAGTTTTGGATTGGTGTGTGATGCGAGAATTTTTCTAGTCTCTCATTTGCTAAAAAGATCAATTTTTGTTTTTTGAAAACTAAAAAATTGAAATTATATGGTCTTGTTTTACCTAATACATGTTTTATTTGTATTGTTATGTGATTTAACTACGGTTTTAGTCTTTTTTGGATGCTTTTTACGTGATAGGGTGGTGTTTTTATTACAATGTCAACTGGACCTTAGGTGTGTTTCTCCTGAATGAGGCATATAGGGTTATGTCTCTCATTTCCATCTCCAATGCATTATTGGCTATCATTTCCATCTTCATTGTGCCTTAGGTACTGTAAAGTTATGATATTAGCCTCTCTCATTTTGTGCACCATAACTTAGCGGTAGAGCTTACATAGACATGGATACCCTAGATTAGCACCTTTATTCCATGTTGGTGTCCATGTAGCACTTATTTATCCCTTTTCAGAATTCCTTCTTTTGACCCACCATGACTCAGAATCTAAGCCTCATTTTTCTCTTCTTTGTCAACTTTTGGCCTTAATCAGGAGGATTCCACCACCTTATCCATTGCGATTGTTGTATTTTTTATCTTATTTTATGCATGTTGATAAGCCTTGGTTTATTTTTTTAATTAATTTCCTCCTCTTATTAGTCTATTTCTCACTTTCTCTTGGTGTTGTTATCCTTTCTTGGCCACTGCAATGAGTGGTCTTATTTTCTAACCTCTTTGCCTCCTTATACTTAGGAAGGTTTTGTGAGCTTGGAATTAGTTGCGAACCTTTATGCCACTTATTCCTACAAGAAGAGCTTCCTTAGTGTCCTTCTTATGCTTGTTAAACCCTGAACGGCATAAAGTATCCACTTATCTATTTTTTGGTGTTGTTAAAATTGAATGAAAGTAAAACTATTGAGATGACTTTTAATCTCTTGCATGATCATCAAACTATGAAGGAGACTAAAAAGAGAAAAGGGAAGGGGAATCATTCACTTGCGTTATTATACAAACAGAAGCATTTGTTGCATTTCCCTTTAACATGGCACCTGTTTGATTAATTATCTCATAGCTAGGTTTTAGCTTGCCTAAGAGCCATACCATACATATGAGTCAACCTAATTCTTCGACTAGTTACTCTTCTAGTCACTATGAAGCATGCTTCAATACCTCCTGTGTTGTTATGCGATATGATGTGGCGCCCATTAGTCAATTCTTCCAAGTATATTTTGTGTCATGTAGTTACGTGTTTAAGAAAAGTCTCATCTTGAGTTGGTAATCCGAATTCCTTGTTGACCTTTCTATGTTGACCATCCTTGTGTCAATTTTACTTCATGACTTCATGAATTAATCCATTCACATCATCTCTTAATTTATTCAATGTCGATTGATGGGGGATACATTAAGGCCCTCCTTCTATGCATCTTCTCTTATCGATGTTAGCTCATTATTTAGGAGCTTGATCTAGGAACCAATAGTACTTAGTAGCTTACACTCCTTAGTGGAAGGATTCCTCGAGGCTAACAATGGGTTTACATTATCTTTGACTCTAGATCGGCCGAGTTTGAGAATGTTTGCCGTCAACTAATTTATTCAAACTTAGTGGACTGTCCAGGTACCTTGGGGTCCATTTTCATCATGATTGGTCCCCCTCACTTCTATTAACAATACACCTCATTGACCGGTAATAATATGGTTTCTACCATGCTCAAAATTCACATGCTATAGATTTATACCATTGGGGTTGTGTAGAAGACCTTGGGTTAGGGATATTTCACTCTTATATTGCACCCTTCATAGGCTGCATTGGAGTTATGTGTCAATTATGTACTTTCATGACTACTATGGGGAACCTATCTATTATGTGTCCATACTCATACTAATGTATACAGTTACATAGATCCACACTATATTTGTTGGTCCCTATGATATTTCTGATTTGTCACATGGATGCACTACGTACTGTTCATGGCCATCTCTAGCATTTCATGTCATGGATCCATAATGTATAGTTGGAAGCCATGTTCAATTTCTCTTTATGATCAAGCATGTGCATGCTCGACTCACGGATGTTATTAAGATAGTTGAGACTTAAACACTTGAGTTCCTCTAATTTGGCTTTGCAATCTTATCTCCTTCCTCCCATTTCAAGCTATGAGTTATATTGTAATGCATTCGAGCCATCAATTGCTCTTCTTACCTTATGCATTGGGAGACATTTGCTATCAACTTATTTACTCACATATAAGTGAACTACCTTTTCATTTGTAATGTTGACCTTGATGCATGAACTTTACCTTTGATTTTGAGTTTGTTTTAGCATTTACAATAGTTAGCCTTGTGTAGAGTTGCTTGATTAACATTTTATTGAAATTTCTACATTTTCATTGGTTTTTGCCTTGAATTTCATTTTTTAAAGCTATCTTGTTATGGCCTTTCATGTTTTTATAGATCAACATTCTTCAACTATTAAATATTTATCTTTTGAAAACCATACATCAAATGTTACAGTAGAATGTGGGATCAAGGTGGTCAATTCAATCTCTAACGAATCTTTTATTCTACAGTCCACAAAATTACTATAGGTTAAATTCAAATTAGGCCATTTATTAAAATTTGTATTCTTATTGAGATCAATTGCTAATAATCAAAAAATTGTGTTTATGTTTGTCCAAGACCTTAGGATAGAGGATATTACATGAAGATAATTTGATGTGGCATCAAAATTTATAAGAATTATACAAGGATACATCGCTTTACACTATATTCACTTTTTAGTTTTGAGTTAAAATAGTTTATATATGTGTGTGTCAAGTTAGGGTTTTATTTATTTAATATTTGATGAATCTCATTATGATTAATATATTAATGACATTCATATGATTTGAATAACCAGCTTAGATCCATCTTAACTCTGGATCCACAAAGCATTAAGAGGGATCAAATCTCTTTTCATTTCAAAAGAGGTTTGCATGTCGAGATATTTGATCCCTCTCGGAAGATTCGGTGTTAAGATGGACCTAGGGTGGTTTTGTTATGAATTATAACTATAATTATAAATACAATTATTAATTTATATAATTTATTTTATTTTTATATGGATTTGACAAGTCAAAATGTTTTTATTGATAATTATTATTTTATTAATATTTTATTTTTCATTTGTAAATTTTCTTTAATTTTTGTTTAATTTCAATAGTCTAAATGTTTATAAGACACTACAACATCCCTACACTCCATGCAATTACTTTCAACCACTTTTTATTTTTTAATTGATGCCACATGTAAATGTTTACAAAATTTCTCATACAACATCTAGGGCCTAATGGTTAAGAGCATGTGTTTCCTCCTAAGAGGCCACAAGATAAAAACCATAGGGGTCTAGAGTATTTATGTCCCACAAACAAGGCGATCTTAAAATTGGATAACAATAATTGGATTTAATTTTTAAAAAATCTATAAACTAAAATTAAAATAAAATATTTATAGAATATTTTGATTTTATAAATGAGATAATTTGTTTTGGGCATGTGGTATCTAAAAATTGTTGCTAATTTTATTAATAAAAATAAAATTACCAAACTTTTATTAACTTTAAATTTTTGTTATTAATTAAGCCAACATTAAATGTTTAACATTCATTTATTGACACTATAACATCTCGCCATCCCTTTTTGTTTTCAGAATTAAATTTTAAAAAATGTTATTCAAATCAAATTAAAATAAAATATTTATAATTTTTTAATTTTTATTTTGAGACTACGAAATTTTTTTTGGCAGGTGTATTGATAAACCATTGTATTGGCCCTCGTATTGTAACAAAGCTTATTTAAAAGTTAATAACATTCATGGTAAATCATTATATTGGCCTTGGTATTATAACAAAGCCTATTTAAAAGTTAATAATATTTATGACAAAGTAGAGGTGAATATTCATGATAGAGTATTTATGTCTCACAAACAAGGCGATCTTAAAATTGGATAATAATAATTAGATTTAAGTTTTAAAAATTCTATAAACTAAAATTAAATTAAGATATTTATAGAATATTTCGATTTTAAAATGAGATATTTGTTTTCAGGCATGTGGTATCTAAAAAATTGTTGCTAATTTTATTAATAAAAATAAAATTACAAACTTTTATTATTTTTATTACTTTTAACTTTTTGTTATTAACTAAGCCAACATTTAAATGTTTACATTC
>APFE030682517.1:1441-14129 GCA_000404065.3 Pinus taeda
TCCATATAAATGTTTCAAGAACATTATTATAATGATTTATTTATTTACATTTTAAAGTTATTTTTGTGTAAGAAATTCTATATAAATGTTTCAAGAGTATTATTATAATGCAGTGTTTATTTACATACTCTATCGTTGTTTTTCGTAATATTGTTTTTCCTTTTAATCGTTTAAAATAACTTTTTGTTTTGTAATGATTGAATACAATGTTTATTTACATACTCGATAGTTGTTTTTCGTAATATTGTTTTCCTTTTAATTTTTTAAAATAACAAAAAAATAACTTTTTGTTTTAGTTTTAAAATATCTTAATTTGAAAGTGTAATGGTTGAATACATGATAGAACACTAAATGAAAAACATCAAAAGATTATAATTGTTACCTTCAATAGAATTTTTATATATTTTGAAGAGAATTGTTACATTATTCCATTGTTTTATCATATTTAGCTTTATTTGCATTCGATTAAAATTGAATACTTAGTATTTTTAACAAAATTGTTTAAGGTTATATTTTACTTATTAATGGTTTCTTGTTTGGATATAGATTCTTATTCAATGTTTCCAAAAAAATTGTTTATTTTGTCTTTACCTTGTTCTGCTTGTGTATAAAGAATATGGTTTATATCAATATTAATTTTTACTTGATAGTTTTAATAAAATTATTTAAAATCTATTTATAGTAATTTATACTTCATTTATTAATGGTTGTTTTTTTGTTGGAAGTAATGTTTCCATGTCATGTGTAATTGTCATCGTGAGTCTCTAGGCGTCAGAATAGAAGCTACTGATTCCTATATTGTGAGTTAGAATCATGATCCATATATGTAGTGAGTTGGAGTCATGATCTAGACATGTCGAAGTCAGTGTGTTATGTCTTATATATATGTAATTATTGTGATGAATAATACAATAGTGTGATTTGTGTTGTGTTGTGCAATCACTCTCTCCTCAACCCTCTATTTTCTATCAGTTTTGATGTAGCTTCTTATTTATGACTTATACTTCACTTATTAATGGTTGTTTGTTTGGATGTAGCTTCTTATTTAATGCTTCTAAACAAGGTGTTTGTTTTGTCCCAACTCTATTTCCAAATTGTGGTTTCTCTAAATATATAAAGAATATCTTTTCATATTAATATTGTTTCTTTCATTTTTTATGACGACCCTTGTGATGAATGATAGCTATGCGCCCTCATATCTCATATTTTGATTTCAGCTTGAGAGAATTTTCCATTTGTCACATTTAATGATTTATTGGTTGATAACTTTTTAACATAAGTCACATTCTAATTTATTATATTAATTGGATTTGTATTGGTTTTCTTTCTCTATGTTCTAGATTTTAAGCTCTAATGATTTTCCCAAATTAACTAACTCTTGATCTACATTTTTTTGTTAACAAGTTGATTTAACTTTTTCTATTGTCTCTTCTTTTCATCATTTAAGTTCATGATTTATGTAAGAAAATAATGATTATGCTAGGCTTAGGAAAGAACATTATTCATCATTTACTGACTTGTCCTATTTATTTTTAGATTTTTATTTTTTGGATTTTATTCTTTTAGTTAATTTAATTAACCTTTGATTAAGGTTTCGCAGGAGATAATTTTACTCATCATTTTTTGATATGTCTTGTTGAATTTCTTATCTAGATCTATTGGCATTATGACTAATGTGTTGTCCTTGATGGCAACTTGTTTGACAATGATGTCCTTGATGTCAACATAGTGATAATATTATGATTGTGGAACTAATTCTAATATTAGGATATAGAAATGGTTGTTTAGTTACATATGGATAAAAGATGTGAAGTTTGAAAAACATATGTGGTTCCTGTGAAGAAGGGTCGCGTACATACACAGGTTCTGTGGAAAAAAGTAGCATACATAATTCGAATAATGAAAATCTTGATACTAGGGGTCATTACCATAGTAATTTCCCATAGTAATTGTGGCAACAACATTTATTTGATTTCATCAACTAATATTAACAACATTACCAAGGGATTTACCTGAGGTATTGGCTAAGGAAAAAGCTAAATAAGAAGATGGAGTTCAAGGTGTTGTGCGTGAAAGTAAATGGTTTATTTTGTGTAATTTGATCTAGAACAGGCATGCACCAGAAAGCTAGGAGATGGCTCAGATTTGATAGATCTGAAAGTGTAGTGAAGACTAATGAATATACTTGCTTGATCTATTTATGCTTATAGCTAACAATGTTAGATTTGTACCTATGATGATGGTATGGTCTATATGTAGTGATGTGTATCAAGATCTGGGTTTAATTGATGTTGTGATTTGCAACGAAGATCTAATTCAATCGTTTGAGATATGTATTTAGGTTTCATTTAGTATGAATGTGTATATACACAGATCTAGTTCAGTACTGTCACATATAAATTTTGTAATAATATATTATAATATATATATATATATTATAATTATATATATATATATATATATATATATATATAGATATAGATATATATATAGGTGTTATGCATGGTATTCACATACATATGTAGATCTATTTTATGAAGGTCGCATATATATACTAGGGTTTGATTTCTTGCTTGATGATGATGACGTTGATGATGTATGTTCTATTTGTTCTTGTTTGTCAATGACGTCTATCTATATCTGACAATGTTGATTGGATTGGTTATGCATTTATTCGATCTATTTGTAATGGTTAATTGATATTCAGTTCAGTGATTGGTTTTCCTCAGTATTCAGTGGAATGATGTTACAATGATTCAGTTGGTTTACAATGCTTTAATGATCGTATTTCTAATTTAGTATTTCAGTTTGGTGAGAAAAATGTTGGGTGTGGGTCCAGTGTGAAAAATTAATGAAAGGTGACCTACATGTTTTGATGGTGGATTGATAGGTGGATCCATTGTGAAATATTATGAAATGTGGTCCATAAGGTGTTGAGGGTCGTCACCTTCAGTAAGGGGGTAGGATATCCCTTCATGTAGGAGTTGGTAAACAAGATTAGGGGGTTGGAGCTCCCCTCCAGTAGGTGTTGGAGAACAAGTGGAGGTTGTAACCTCCTGTAGGTGGGTACTTTCATGCTGGTAAGAGTCTACGCCAGTACAAGATGTAATGAATATTTTCTTTATATGATAAGAAAGAATAAAAAGACGACGACAATTGTGGTTTTCTCCCACATTGGGTTTCCACCTAAATCTTGGTGTTCATAGTCTCGATGTGTTGTTTATATGTTGTGATTCATCTTCTCTTTACTGCATACTAAATGATTGATGATAATGCAATGATAAAGTTAAACATCAAATGGAAAGTAAGAAAAATAATTAACCTATATATACATTATTTTCCTTCATGGAAGTCACATACACACATAGGCTGCATAAATAAAAGTAGCGTACATAGTTTAGAATAAGAAATGAAAAGTTAAAGTGAATTAAAAATATTGATTCACCCCCCGCCCTCCCCTTTCCGCCCCTCTCAATATTTTTCCTAAGAAGATCTTCATTCTTCTATTCTAATTTCTAATTTCAATGCCTTTTATTCTTTCACTTCTTCAATTCTGTAAGAAGGTTTTGATAACAATTCTTTAGGTAGTCAATTTATTCCTCTTTTTTAGTGAGTCCTTATCAAATTTCATTGCTTCTTATTCTTTGAATTCTTGAATTTTGTAAGTAAGTTTTGACAATTATTCTTTAGGTAGAAAAATTCTTCCTCTTTTTTTTTTTGGTTGATAAGTGGGTGAATCCTGAAAATCACACTTACCCTGTGGCTGAGAGGCCATGACTCAGGGGCATCTAAGTCGTCAAAGTCACCCGGGGATCGCACCCGGCCTGAGCCACACCAGCGGAAACCATGCTGGATTTTTTGGTATCGGCGAGACTAGAACCAGTGACCTTTGCTTATGGAGTGCCTTAACAACGCGCTCCTTCACCGACTATTCTATATCTCTTTGAATTAAACTTCTTCCTCTTTATTTAGTAAGTCCTTATCAAATTTATTTTTGAGATCTTGAATTTGTCATATCCAAATATTTTGACAATATTTTGCTTCCTCGTTTTTTAAATGACAAACATCATTATTGAGGTGCATGTTTTCCCATTTGCATTCCTCTAATTTAGTTGATAAATCTATGTATTACAATTTAGAGTAGATGTATGTTGAAAACATCAATGCATTTTTTTTTGTTATTGATGCCATGTTTACTATATGTATATTCTTTAATAGTAAAATTTGAATATGCCCAAATTCAAATCAATGAAGGAGAGGAGTGGAAGATATCCTTAAAGACAAAAGAAGGACTATGTGGGTAGCTAGTTATGCCATTTGGGTTGACAACTATTCCCAAAAATTTTATGAGACTAACGAATGAAGTGTTGAAACATTATTTGGGTAATTTTGTAGTGGTTTAGTTGGATGACATTAATTCTTCAACAAGATGAAAGAGAGTATGAGTCATCTCAGGCTTACAAGTATACAAAATGTTCTTGTATAAAGGACAAATTTGTCTACTTAGGATTTATGAGACATCAAATGGGTTGAACATGGATTTGGAGAAAGTAAGAGACATTTTGGAGTGGCCAGTTCAAAGAAGTACATTTGAGGTAACATGCTTTAATGGCTTAGCTAGATTTTATTATATTTTGTTAGAAATTTCAGTGGTGTGTATGTTCCATTAACAAACTACTAGAACAACCCTGTTTTAGAACAGGGATTTAGAATTTTATTAAAGCATCAAAAAATCACGAGTAACGAATCCATACTATGAAAAGGTAAATTGTATGTTGTAGTTGGGCCCAACAACCACATGGATAAGAGAGAATCTACATATGGCGAATACATAGAAAACGTGTGCCTTGATTTGCGCTAAGTTGGAACGAAAATATCTCAACCGACAATCGCACGTTTGATGGTCACCTACAAGTGTGTCACTACCAGAATAGTGCATCCCAACATATGGAAACTATCAGAGTAGTTCATCCCGTCTTTCAGTAACTCAACTACTTATGATAGTTTAACTGCATAGTGTGTACAATTCCAGTAACTCGACCACTCTACACTTTCAGTAGTCATATTGTTTTGTGATTCTAGTAGTTGGAGTGTCATGTGCTGCTGATATTTAGAGTGACACCTAATAACCATGGAGGATACATAAAAATAAGAGGAACCAAGCTAAGAAAATTGTCATTAGAAATAAATCAAGTAGTATCCTCTTTAATTCGTTAAAAATAAAGGAAAATGAAAATAATTAACTACTTCAACATTCTTGGATTTATTGTGACACATTTATGGAAAAAATGGTTAAGAGAGAAAATGGATGGGTAATAGATGGTTAAAGGAGCATGATAAAATGACTAAAAATGGGTTCCTAAAATATTGAAAAAGGTGGCCATTTAGAGACTCATCATCCCCCCATTCCTGCACTTCTGCATGTCCTCATGCAAACAAGATAAAGTTGACATTAGATAATCCCATAATTTTATTTCAAATGAAACCAACCTACATGATTGTACCAGTAATCTTATTAAAAATCCTATTCTCTCTCTTCATTCCTGTAACCATGGCACTTGCATTAACACTTTTCATAACCATTATTACTTGTATTTTATCTTATCTAACATGAGTTATTTTGACATTCATCGTTTCCAAAATTTTCATATTATTTCATGGAATCATCTTTCGTTACCCACGATCTAGTTTATTGAGGCCCCTAAGCATCATGTTGAATGAAACAATGATTTTCTTAGTGTTTTGGACTGAAACTAATTTGCACTCTGCCCATCTTTCTTAAAGAGACTTCATACCAACCATTCTCCTTCAAACAATGTTGCATTCATATAATAGTGAACCACATTTATTACATCATTTTGTCTTTGAGAAGGATGCTCCACATGCTCACAAGGTCTATGGTTATCTAGTCAAGATAAATGTACTTCTAGAATTGAGACCATCATTTGTGAGATAAACTCCTTGATCCCCTCAAATAGATTCATGCAATCTTCCATCAAAACAATATAGTAATTTCAACAGTTGATAAATTAAGCTTAAAATTTGTTTCCTCTCTTTTTGAAAGACTTATTGCCTTCACACATTCATTACTCCTCTTTTCAGAAAATAATTATTTTGTTTCAAACGAGAGGCAAAAACAAAAAACAAACAACTACTAGAACAAAATTTTTTGGTGGTAGACAATGTTTGAACAAGACTATTTTATTTGTGGTACCATGAACACAACCCCAAAGATGCATTAAAACTGATTCAGACATATAGAAGTAAAAAAAAAAAACATTGAAAGTAGGCATCATGTACCAAGCTTGTTCTGGAATTTTCCTAAAAATTCAGTTTGTTTGCATTGCACTGTTTAATTACAAGTGTTCCTGTAACTACCAATAAAGTCCAAAGATAAAGAAATCTTGAAACATAAAAGAACATAATAAATAAGTACAATACCAAATGACTTATCACTCTAAATCAATGTATTCAATGCAAGGAGAATGGATAAGGTAGTTCCTATTTATTTAGACAAACCCTTCAAAAATCCATTTGCAACTGCAAGACCTAATAAGAACAAACTTCATTAATCAATTTCTCACAAAATATAAGCCAAAATTCAACGCAATTTTCCAAAAATATTTCTACCATATTAATTCCTTCTCACAACAAAAGTCAGAGCCATATTATCTATAGATCTTAAGTTATAGGAAAAATAGTTGTAGGTGATTATGTTAAATTTATTAAATAATATAAATTGGGTTCGCTTGAAATTTTCTAGGTTTTTGCATCATACTTTAATGCTTCTCCCCTCAAAATTTCGTGGCCATCCAACACATAGTTTGGAAGATATATCGGATCCAATTTCTGCACTTTTCTTATACAGGAATAGAGGTAGCGAGTTTTGATCTTACACTCCATATGTAATGATGCACAACTATTTTCTAAAATTTGAGAAATAAAGGTCATTGGAAATCTTTGAAATATACTCATATACAAGCCTAGCCGATACAAGAACATCAAGAGTTATATCATCCACAAAATAGAACCAACCTCTCCACTTCTCTCTTCTAAAAACTATGATACAACGGATAGAAGGAATAACAAGGAAGAATTCACCGAGTACTCAAAAGCTTGCAAAAATTTCATAATGTCTTGAACAAACAAGTGGCTTATTTTCATTCCTTTTGTCAATTTCTATTTCCATGTGACATATGTGGTACTATCCATAGTGAATGACTTGCTAGTAAAAAATAGTCAAAATATTTTTAACTTGTATCATGAGCATAAAAAATCTTCACCGCTATTGTACTACACATTCACTTATGATTTTAATATACAATTGTTGTCATATCATCCAAGGGATATTCTTAATTGTTATCCATAACATCTGCACCAACTCGGGTTATATTTTTAGGCTTGAAAGCAATTAAGGTTCCTGTCATAGCAATAGTATCTTGAGCACTATAATAAGCTCGAGCCTGTATTGCAACGTATGGTCCAATATGAACAAAAAGTTAGTCACCCACTTCAAAACTAAAACTTTTAGTTTATTGAGGCTTATGTATAAAAACAAACCTTTGCAAAAGCAAACAAGAATGTCTGTAGGGAAAAGTCTTTGTGTTTTAAAATGATATAGGCCTTAAAATGAGGGCAAAAGTAAGCAACTACTACAAATGAAAGAGGTGGCTACAAATGAAGGAACATAATAAGTAATTGATGACGGTAAAAATGATGAGGGGCGAAATTATTGGAAAATTTAAAAGCAAGAGGGATGGGAACAAGTGAATGCTTACAATGGTTTTCTTATCATCATTCCTAGATTTCCAACAAATAAAAATATTTTATGTTTATTTTTTTACCTCATTTTTTACCTGTATGTTGATGATGATACTAATTTCGAGTTTGACATTTATGTAGCATGTATCTAATCCAAATCAGGGTGCTAAAACTGATGCTAATTTTTGAAGGGTGTGAGGCTAGTAACTGTTGATAATAAAGTTGAGTGTGAAATGAATACAAATCAAGATGATGTTAATGCATGATGGTTGTATAATTTTGTTGATCAAAGAAACCTAACCATGCATAATTGAATGCTAAATTTCGAAGCTAACCATATAGTGTTGATCAATACTGAAGCACTGTAGTGGTGGATCTAGAGATTGATGACCACTGAAAAATGGATGAAAATATATTGTTGAATTGTTATAAGATTCATTTTTACCATATCATGGTTTGTAACAGTAGTTTCCTTTCCCTCAAAATTTCTACAAAACATCTCATGAGTAGTCTAGGTCAGCAATTCATCACCTTAATAACCTCATTATAGATAAAAGTTACTTGAATGGGATGGCATTAAATAGGGATGAAAAGAGGATATAAAATAGGGAAAAAGGGATGACAAAATATACATTCCCAAGATGAACTAGTGATCTTTGTCTCTGTCTCTCAAAGACTTACCAAGTGTATAATATAAGTCCCCTTATATGAGAAAAGTGAATCACCTACACTAAGGGTCCCACTTCCATGACAACTTCTTTATTTTTTAAAAGATAAACTTCAAAGAAAAATACTTGAAGGATCTTAAATCCATTCTATGAAAGTTGAGATATTAGGTTTATTCTTCCTAGCTTTAAATTTAATGACAATTGTTTCAGAATGTGACCTAGGGTCTTCACTTGGAGTGAGTTATATGTGTTCCAATGTGTGTTCCCTATCTCTCTTACCTGACATAGCTCCACTTCCAGAAGGATTTTTCAATACCCCGATCGGTTTACCTTGGTACCATACAAGCATAACCCAGTGCCAGCAAGCATGTTCAATACCTCGACAGGTTTACATGTACTTCCTGATACTTCCATTTATTATTTTTTCTTTCTTTATGTGAAGAATATTATACATATATATACATATACATATATCTATATATATATATATATATATATATATATATATATTATATATATATATAATATGTATATTTGAACATTCGTAGTTTTTAGAGTGTAAGGAATTTAGCTAGTATACATGTATTTTATATTTGCTAGGCACATAAATCATCTTTCAAGTTTAGACCAAGGGTGACACCATTCACAATAGTCTTAAATCTGATTTTTTTGATGTGTAGTTAAATGAAGCATCTTGGATAATAACTAAAAGGCCCCTCTATTCGATCATGGTAGATTTCTTGTAAAATCCTATTAATGTTATACATGAATGGTCTACCAAAGAAGATTTTTCAACAATACCTCTTAGGGAACTTGGAAAGATTTATTGGATAACAACTTTTTAGAGAAATTAGACTTATATGATTGATTCACCTAAAAGTAATGGTGTTTCTTATTAATCCCCTAAATTCACCACATAATTTTAACCTTGTGAATGTAAGGAAGTGAAAACCCCCCCATACTCCCCCTCCCCCCCCCAATTGACTCAGTGGACGATCCCAACTAGGTGACGAGGAAAAGTGTTAACATATAAACAATTAGAGTCACTTTACAAAATAATGAGGAATTAAGAGAAAATCATACCTGACAAGACTTACCATAGGAGTGTTTGATGTCAACACAAACAATAACCAATGGTGATCAATCTAATGATGGCAGTGGTAAAAGGAAGCATAAGAAGTTGCAACATGTCCCATCAAAAATAAGTTGTAGCAGTTGTGCCTCCATATGTAGCAACTGAATCTTAAAGAGTTTCAACTGCAAGAATAATTAGTAACTACAACAATTTTATTTTATTTTATTTTTCTATACTATCCTACCCTATTTTATTTGAACAAAGGAAGATCTACTTCAAGTGTAGGAGTAATTCTAGTGCAACTATGTGTGTAACAAATGTAGGAATACATTCATACTAAAGTTTCAAATATAAGTCTTAACATTTACCAAATCATGAGGAATCAACTGCTTCGTTTGATATGATGACAAGAGTTATTGAAGAAGGGAGTGGTGCTCTAGCCTGATAACTGTTTGGAACCAATGCTCAATATAATTGTAATGCTCTTTGGTTGCTTGTTCATCAGTACAAATTTGCATGTTATCCTTTGGCATGCCACATGGATCTTCTACGAGTTGTTAACTAGTCTCTTGGGTGCATAAAATATATAAAGGTAGGCATGATTGAAATTCCTCATTATCAGGTTCCTCTATCTGCTCCTCATCACACTTTGGGATACTCAAGTGGCCTAATGATAAAAAAGAGAAAAAAATCATCGATATCTAGCTCTAAAGGTTGCCCATCATCAGTTGTGATCCATGGTTGCTTAATTTCTTTTGGGCCTTCTTCTAAATATTTCTCGTAGAATTATTCTCTGTTATTACTTCTTAGAATATAGATATATCTTGATTATTGTCAGGATTTTCTCCTCCTGAGATGTAGAAACATCGATTACTGCTACAATTTCATAAAGTTTTTGGAGTAACATCTTCTATCAAGATCTTGATCATTCTTGAATCCTTATTGCTGGTTGTTAATCCCTATTGTGAAAGTGTATTAGTACATCGGGAGATTCTTATAGCACCCAAAATTTGTAAGGAAGTAAATGAAATATGTGAAAAGAAAGCAAATTCAAAACAAGATCTAGCATGTACCTAGATGCCCACATGCTACTAGGACTTACTGTCACCAGTTAATTGTTCATAACGATCCAGTTTATTCATCGTTTCATACAATACGAACATCATCTAGTTGTTTTAGGGACATGACTCTTTACAACTTCGCACTCCACGACCACAAAATGTGGAGACTTTACATTCTTTTATGCAAAAATTGGGCTTTCTGCCCTAAAACTTGGGCTTTTAACCCCAAAATGGACTATATGGGACCCGTTCCCAACTCCTGCTACATGGAAAATGAGAAATAAGTGAAAAAGCATGATCAAATTTTGCATCCAATGAGTTTTCCACTCGAAATTTGAGTAAACCCATAGGGAGATAAGTTGAAAAAATAGTTTTTTAGTTTTTCCCTCTAAACTTTAATGATGTAATCTAATCATACTTTATTATTTCCACTATTATTTTATAATTTCCTTAGGAGGCCCATTTTAGACCTCAAAAATCCACTAATATTCGGCAAAATGCTGCCTATTCTGCAAACCGAGCTCATTGGGGAAAAACTTGTTGAAGCCAACGATGAATGAATGGCTCTGTTCTGCCGAGTTAGCTGGTGGGAATCTGTATAGTTGTTTTAGGGACATAGTAACAAGGTTGTTAAAGGTTTTTCTACTCATTTTAATGGGAGGAGAGCCCATTTGGGCAACATGGAAATTAAAATCAACCTGGAATTCATAGAAACAACCACGTACTTTACTCTTGAAGGTGAATAATGGTCTAAAAATGTCGCAGTTTGAAATGTTCCATAGAGGAAACTCCATACCAGCAAGGGTTGTGATTACCATGTCAAAGGTATTCCCATATCATCTTTGAATCCTGAATGGTGGGATTTGTTTCACTTAATTCGTGAGTATATATCTTGTGAAGGGTGGTATAAAATAGTGTTTATGTATCATATCGGGATTTTAATTGTTTTCCTAGGCTGAAAGCTTAAGTTGCCCTATTATTTGATGAAGAGTTTAACAAAAATGTCATGGTCCTATCAAGCAGACCACAAGAACCCTGAAATGTTGTTGTAGATCTAACCCAGAAATATTATAGATCTGATATGAAAATATAAGATAATGCATATAAACCCAGAAATAATATGAAATGATTCTTTATTAATCAAACCCTTATGGTAGGGAAACACCATACATTCACTCCTTAAGGAAGGAGAACACTCCACAAGCCATATGCTTGTACATACAATAATCCTTGACACAATTTCTTGACATTCTCCATGTGGAGTCTCTAGCCTCTATATAGGCCTCATACATGCAATACCATGAATCATTACCATGGTTCCATCATACCATCCACTAATACCATGGGCCCATTACATTATTACTAACTACTTGTGGTCCCTTACATGATATGGGTTAACCACCTTATTTATTACTATGGCCCATCCCATTATTACATTATTACCTTGGGTACCTCCCTTTGTACCCCATATTACCCCCACTAGGTATAAACATTCCACCCCCCTTAGCATGTTTCATCTTCGTCCCCGAAACATGGGAAGAACATAAATAATAAGATCTACTCAAAAGAGTAGTCCACTGGTACCATGCACGTGCATCTAGCCATCCAAGAGAAAGGTGAACCCTCGATCTCGCTGGTGCCTCGCTCGCTTGAGATGGAAGTTGACCATGATAGCACTTTGATGTGTAGTAGGTGGATCTTCGCTCCTCGCTATCCATCATACGGGGGTTGTTGTCCTTGTGGCTAATTGGTTGCCATCTTGTTGGTTGTTTTCTTGTAGGGTGATGTGGGTGATGATATGTTGAAGTTTTAACCCATGGTGTCTTTTTCTTTAACTCACCCTGCTGTGGTGCCTGTTGTGGTGTCTTCTTTTCCAATATGACTTCAACCACTGAACCCTCATCAGATGTGTCAGCACCTGTTACCTTTTCGGCTTCAGCCTCTGTTTGTGTTTGATTGTCAACCATCACTGGCTCATCATCTAATATGTCAGACCCTGGAACATCTTCTGCTTCAGCCTCCTTGGACTCTACCTGTTTATTAATTGAAATATCTTGTAATGTAATTTTCTTCTTTTTATACCAGAGCTTCAGGAATTTCTTCTGTACATTAATATTGATAGT